>WBZZ01007033.1:95000-265000 GCA_019918135.1 Paulinella micropora | reverse complement strand
ATATTATATTATATTATATTATATTATATTATATTATATTAATTATATTATATTATATTATATTATATTATGGAGGGAGGGAGGGAGGGAGGGAGAGAGAGAGAGAGAGAGAGAGAGAGAGAGGGAAGGAGAGGGAGAGGGAGAGGGAGGAGGGAGAGGGAGGAGGGAGAGGGAGGAGCGAGGAGGGAGGAGCGAGGAGGGAGGAGGAGGAGGAGGGAGGAGGAGGAGGAGGGGGGAGGAGGAGGAGGGAGAGAGAGAGAGAGAGAGAAGGGAGAGAGAGAGTAGTAGTAGTAGTAGTAGTAGTAGTAGTAGTAGTAGTAGTAGTAGTAGTAGTAGTAGTAGTAGTAGTAGCAGTAGCAGTAGCAGTAGTAGTGAACATGCAATCTAGTGTGCTCCGACTTCAACCGTTTGTCCAAATGTTTCGCTATGTGAACGGCCACTCCCCACCCATATCCTCCACCAACTCTACTATGCACATGTATACCCCCTACTTATGTATGGCATCTCTATATGGGGATCTGATGAATACAACACCATTATGCATCCACTCATTATCATTCAAAAGCGTATAATCCGTCTGATCTGCCTCAAATCATGGAGAACATCTACCAAACCACTTTTCGCCAAACTACGCCTACTTAACATACTCAACATGTATAAGTACAGCGTATGCATGGATGCACACTCCCTTATTTACCCAGCCTTCAAAGCTTTCCTACCCCTACACTACAACAACATCCGACCAAGTACAGCTATTCATAACTACAACACTAGGCGATCATCAAAGAAACACATGTACAACGATTATATTATATTATATTATATTATATTATATTATATTATATTATATTATATTATATTATATTATATTATATTATGTTATTTATATTATATTAATATACATATATATTTGTATATATACTTATATTCTCTAAATACATACATATATATATAACGTATACATATATATATCCATATATATATATATATACATATGAATATATATATTAGATATACATATGTATGTATATATATGTATGTATGTATGTAGTATGAATGTATGTATTTGTGTATCTATATGTATTACCGTACCTCGTCTTGCTATGGTATGAATACATACACGTATATTTACATGTATATATGTATATCTCTGTGTAGGGTGGTCGCCCTCTGCTCCCAGCGCTCATCCTTTACGCGTACGCTTTGCTGTGTGCTGTGTGCTGTGTGCAGCAAAGCAAGCCGTGTCCCTTCTTCAACTTGCTGCACTACCAGGCCTACTTGCACGAACCTCCCCCCGGCGTGCGGGGCGCCTGGGAACAGGGCGGTAGCTACGCATCTATTTATCTATCTCTACCTCTACGTATCAATCTATCTAATTCTATCTATTACTATCTATTTGCCTGCATGACGTACATGCGTGACTTCTGGTATTGCCTGCAGGTGCGGCGGCGGTGCAGCAGCAGCTGTCGTCGCAAGTGGACAAGAAGCGCAACAGCCGCTCCGCCGCGTCCGCCGCGCTGGCCCGGCGCATCCGCCCGCCCCTGCCCGCGCCAGGCAGGTTGCCTCGCGGCCCGCCCTTGGCCATCGGCCGCCTACCTCCAAAAGACAGCATACAGAGCTCAGCCTAAATGCAATCAACAACCAGCAGATTAAGTTTGCGGGAATGGTCGCAAAGCTTTGTTGACTTCCAGAAAACTTTTTCTCTCCTGAGCTATTTCTATCTATCTATATATCTATCTATCTATCTATCTATCTATCTATCTATCTATCTACCTATCTACCTACCTACCTACCTACCTACCTATCTATCTGTCTATCTATCTATCTATCTATCTATCTATTTTCTATATGTAATATTGTACATATCTTCCCTGGCTTTGTTTGCCTGGCATCTTGCTTTCCACGCTGTGTATAACTTATCCAGTTTATCCAGCATCCATCTTGTACTCGTCCGAGGTTAGCCGTGGCCAAGCGTGCATCCGCGGCAGCCTCGTTAGATGACAGACGGTCCCTTGGGTCGATGTCAAGTGTCGCATCGTTCCTTCGATGTTTTAGATAATAATATTAGCCCCTCACCTCAAGTCATGAGATTTTCAAGTGAGAGTCTCTTGAAAGTTTTACACAAATTCAATTGGTATATATTGCTGAAACATGTACTAATTTTGTTAATAGGAAACTTGAAAGATGTGGTCTCGATTTGTGTGAAATTTTCGAATGCAAGGAAATTTTTGTGCATGTTCATAAGTACTGTATGCATTACTGGCAGATGGTGTGATTTTAGTGGTTTTGAACGATTTAAACGTACTAGAGTTAACTTTACAGTGTTACCGTGAATATTTATAAAATAATAAAGAACTATCTAACGACATGAAGACTGTGCATATGTATCATTAGTGACTCTTAAAACGGAGGTTTTAATATGGAAAATTTGCGTGAAGTTTTGCTCCTTTTTCTGAAATTCTTTTTTTATTATAAAGATCACACTAAAAATTGACGCGTAGTGAATATATACTAAGTAGTTCAAGTCAGTACTCACTCCTGAGTGTGGCAAGTATTTTCAGTGAGAATGTTACTATTGGATAGTTCAAGTCAATTGTGCGTAACGGTTACTTTAGTAATAGGCATTGCGCATCGGACCCAAACCATTGAGCAGCAGTTACCGTTATTCTCATAGAATTATTAATTCAGTTTTAGTCTAGTAGTAGTAATAATAATTTTATCGTTAGACTGATGCAATCAATTGCCTTTTTGTCACTATTACTACGCTTAATTTCAATCCTGAACTTTAGTATTTCCATACTATTACCTTTATTACGTAATTCATCTGAAAGTTATTTATCTGGAATTTCATGTTTTGAGTAGTGACGTGTAGTTTCAGTTTTGAGTAGTGACGTGTCACTTTTCCTTCCTTTCACAAAGGGCAATGACTAATTAAAGATTGTCTCTGCATTCAGACTTGTCTCTTTATTAATATTGTGACCGGAAACTTGGCTTCACCGCCAAAAACCCTACTAACCTCTGTATGAACCGCAAGGCATTAACTCAGCGGCTTAAAGGTTATGAAACATTGATTGGCTCGGGGTTCAGTCCGCCGACGCACAACGAGACGGTGACAGTGACTTTCTCTCTAGATCTATACCTGACATTTCCACAAAACTGAGAACGGAACAGTCTTGCCCGAAAAGAGGAAAAATCTCCGATCACCTAGCAAAAATATGAATACAGAGATATCAGAGCAAGAGTGGAAGAGAGTCCACTCGATTTAAACGTGTATTGCTCTGATTAAGAGTGGTCTACCATCGGACCTCAATCGAGATAGCGCTGTCAGACAGCGAAAGTGAAAAAAGTGCAAGGAATGTAGGCGCAGATAGGTAAATATGCGACCTTTTCCGTTGATTAGGTAATTACCCTGTCAGTCACGGACATAATACCTTTACGTTCCGGTTGCTGAGAAACGCCACTCCATTACCGGGACCACCGGACCAAGACCGCTCATTTTGGAGGCGATCTCCTGTAGATTGGTGCGTTATGAGAGCCCCCAGACAATCAGATTACGCCCGTCCTTGTCGTACCGATCCACCCGCCGGTACCGTCGAGGCGGCGGTGCCATCTGCCATATAGCGCCGCTCGCCTTATGTTGAAGCGCCGACCCGTGTGCCAGGTTTGGGGAGGAAGGATGAGGCGCAGCTAAGATAGCCTCTCCACGTGGTTCAGGAATTCCGTCATATACGCGAGCCCTCATCCTCCCATCCTGGGACATCGGGCCAGAGCCAGTCGAAGAGGCATTCCCACGGGGATTGTCCAGGTCTTCGGCGATTCTACCCTGTCCCGTTTTAATCCGCAATATAGCAGAACTGACAACTTGAACTCAAAGGTAATAGCGAAACTGAAATAAAGTCCGCACGACTGTAATTATTACACAATTGTTATTGTCCAATCCGGAATGCCAATATGGAATTCGTTACGTCCGTTACCCTTATTGACTAGAACTATACTGTCATTCGACTATACGAATAAATTACTTACCGGTCACAAAGTAATCACTAATAGTAAACGTAGTTGTCCTACCAACGCTCCCCCTTAGTTCTATGTCGATATGCCGATCACGCAACGGGGAGCTTCACGTGTTAACTGGTCCGGTTCACTGGAATTCTCACCGACAATCCACCGTGGCACTATCGACGATGGATGCAGAAGTGATAGCATTGTCCAATTGCACGCGCACTGCGATCGCGGCACAAAGTTTCTTACGTGAGCTGAATATCCCAGTCCCGCAGCCGACGGTCATACATGAGGACAACCGCGGATCGATTACAGTATCATCCAATGGATTGGGTGGCCCACGCTCTCGCCATTTCGACATCAAACATCATTACATAGTTGAGGAAGTAAGGGAGAAGCGCGTCGCCGTTCGCTACATTCCGTCCACCGACAACTTGGCCGACTCCTTTACCAAGCCCCTACCAACTCCGCAGTTCCCTGCTCTTGTGGATCAATTCACCGTCAGGCTTGGTAAAAGCATTAAGAGAAATGACGAGATTTTTGACACGAGATAGAGCAGGCATGGTCAAGGAGAAGGCCCACATGGGCAAAGTGAAGGTAATACAAGAGAGAGTAGTCTATCGTCAATGTGAGGGGCGAGTGTCAGGTGAGCAGCAATGTTTTATATGCACTCATGACATGGAGAATGAGAATGTGCTGTTGCAAGAGGCAGCTTATGGTCTGTTGAGAGGGATTTTGCGGGCTGCATACAGATCAGGAAAGAGAGAGTGAGAAGGAAGCCCCAGGGATGGGGGAATAATTTTAACAAACTTAGACCGCCTAAACCTTTAGTTGAGAAGAAGCAGAAAGAGAAGGCAAAGCGCTCAAAGCGCCGGAGTAAGAAGAAGAAAGGAAAGGCCGTGATCGCTAACAACAGGTCGAGCCCAGCCCAAGAGGAACGCGTGGGAAAGGCCAACGACGATCAAGGGGAAGTCCGGGGTGCGGACAGCGATCAAGACAGCGACTCGGACCCGGAGCGGCGCTTCAAGTTGGTGGAGAGCGCGGCGCACATGTGGTTCTACGCCGGACCCTGGCGGTGGATTCAAGCGGCGGCAAGTGGGCGGCTGGGAGCCGGGAAGCTAAGGGACTCGGGAGGCTACCAGAAGACAAGGAAGCAAGGGAGCGGGGGAGCGCGCGGTGGGCGGCGCAACGACTGGGACTTCAGTTTTTTTTTACGCATCATAAGTGAAGTTAAGTTATATATGGGCGCGGGACACAAAGTTAGTTTAGAAGGTTAGTGCATATAGTTGTTAAAAGTTAGAAGGCTCCGTTAATTTCTGATAGCATTGGACAAGTAAATTAGATCCTAGTCCACTACAGCATAACCGTATAGTCACGGTAGCTTCACTCTCCTAAGTACTTAATATTGCTGTTGACATTCAAGACAACAAAAAAAATTGATTTTTCTGTTTTGGTTGGAATTTCACTTTTGGTTGGAATTTTGATTTTGGGTGAAAATTTGAATTTTTCAAATTAACGGCTATATTCGTCCGCAAAATATCGTAAAATTTCGCGAAATGTTACCGTTAAATTTGAAAATTTGAATTTTTGTCACAAAAATGAAAAACTGTCACAAAAATGAAAATCTGACACAAAAATGAAAAACTAATTTTTGTTGTTGTCTTGAATGTCAACAGCAATACTTAGTAATTATTCCTGTATTACCATATTTTCTGGTACTGGTGGCGAATTGCCTTTATGTTCATATATTACCAATTTAGTGAGGTTGGTTTCCTTTTTGGTTTTTTTGAATCTTAGTGTGACTCAGTAAAATAGTGGTAGACAACTGTTATCCCGGAGCCTCCTGTTAACAGGCTAGTTTCCCTACCCGGACCTTCAAATTTGTCCATCGGGTTATGAGCCTTGTTAGTGCATTCCCTGCAAGAAGCCTAACGGAAGGAGGGGGTAGGGAAAAGAGGAGTCTGCAGTGTTACATGGCTTCGAAAGTGCGAGCTAGCGTCTGCCAGAAGGGCCACTGCTCATCGGTCTGTGTCTCTGCCAAAGAGGCACAGCAGAAGGCAAGTTGGCAGCAAGATCTGTTCGGTTTGCCGAGTGATTAATGTAATCTATCCTCAGAAATGATCAAGTATTAATAATAAACCGTGAGGTTCTTAATGCGTTCGATAAAATCACTTTAATGACATAAACTGAATGTCGTAATCGATAATGTGTAATAAGCATGTGATTTCCTATTCTAGAATGTGTAGAAATATACAATATGACTGTGAAAGTGACCATGGTATGACTGGCGTACAGTGTATAATGGTCACTGTTCTAGAGATCATATGATTACAGTTCAGATCGGTGCGGGGAAGCAAAGCTATCAGCAAATCGGCAATATTGCTGTGATTAAAGGAAACAATTGGCAAAATATCTGCAGCTATCCTCTAAGCTATAATTGGTAATATGCTAACTAAATTGGTATTAATGCGGCAATTGCGAGTTCACCGGACGGTAAAAAGATAAGAACAAATATACCGGATATTTCGGTCTTACACTCCCCCCAAACTCGTCAACTCTGCCCTGATGGAGCGGAATCGATCACGTCTCATGTAGAGCACTCGTAGAATAGCCTTACACCACAAGTAACAAAAAGAAGAGAGTATTCCTTAGCTTTCATCCTTTGCGGTCACTCCTCTTTCATAGGTGGTACAGTCCCCATTAATTGTTGTTATTCCCCCCCGATCATATCCGTATAACACATTTTAATGGTATAATACGAAAACATCATTACAATTCCAATAGTTGTAACCTCGACGAAGTTAATCCAGCGCGTAAGTAAAGTAAACCAATAATCATAACTTCCACTCATCGTCGCGCGATAGTCGTAAACGTAAATAATTCTTTTCTGTAATCCCCAATCTAACTGTGAACTGATCAATCAAGTTCAAATGTTGCGGTACTGGCAAAGCTTTCGTAAATACGTCAGCCAAATTTTCCGCAGTCCCAATTTTACGACTCGTGATCCTTCCACTACGTTCTAATTCAACAATGTAGTGGTGTTTGAGTGACAAATGTCTCGAACGATGACTTCAAAACCCATTAGTCGTAGTCAGGATCGATCCTTGATTATCTCCATAAACTATCGATGGACTCGGGATCGGTATTCCGATCTCTTCACAAAAATTCTGTATAGCGACCGTATTCCTCGCCGCTGAAGACATAGCGATTGTCTCCGATTCCTGCGTAGAAAGCGCCACTGTCGACTGTCTCTTCGACGCCCAAAATACCGGCCCGGTTATCATCTGCAACTCCCCAGAACGCGATAGCCTCGTGAATTTGCACTTCCCCAAATCAGCGTCGGCATATGTTTGCAGATCAACCGTCCTCCAGTCTACGTTGGCAGGGAAGAATATTCCCCGCTGATCCTTCAACGATCGGTAAATGCGACTAATCATCCCGTAGGCAACGTCCGGCTCTTTATACATATAAACACATAACCTATTGACAGCATAAGCGAGCTGTGGTTGTGTTTGTGACATGGGCCAAATGAGCTCACCTGCCAACTTCCTCTGTGGCCACTGTCGCAACGTTGCAGCTTCATCAGCCGGCTGTGGCTCTTGGTCTGTGCATGGTGCCTTAGCCGGCTTTGCATTTGCAGACCCACGATCCTGCAATAGACCGTCTATGTAAGCCTTTTGATGAATAAGCAACCCGTTTTCATACCTCTTTAAATTGCATTCCGCAGAACACCTCCACGTCCCCTTTGTCTGTAAAGCGAAAACCATCACGCTGCAGTCGCTGTATCAAATTTACATGTTACTCCCCCCTCTGGCAAAAAACAAGCATGTCGTCAGTTCGAAGTAAAACTACCCATGGCATTGACCTTACGTCATCGGCGAAGCTCGGTGGAAACTGTGACGCCGGGTCCCTAAGATAGAAAACGCACGCGTCGACGGTAGAATGTAAATAACCAATCTTGTGCAAGAAGCGAGATATATGGTGTACCATCTACGTCCGGCCTGAGGGGATCCATATAAAGCTTTCCTTACTTTCCAAATCCTGTTTGGCTGATCCTGTGACCTAAAGTCATCAGGAGGAATCGCATAGCAAATCTCTCCCATGTCGGCATGAGAGTAAGCCTGACTGAAGTCTATATGCTTAATCATTGCATTCATAGCGACCATTAGTGAGCAAAGGGTAAGTAGAAAGATATGCTGCGCAACGGGGGAAGATGTCTCGTACGGGTTGAAATGCTGGAAGGGAACCATCTGGTCTCCATAGATTACCAGCTTGGACTTGTATTTAGACGTTCCTGACGCCTCCACTTCTTTCGTCCTAGCTTGCACAACATCTGGAATCTGCCTCAAGACCTTTTTTGGTTTTCGCAGAACACGTGTAAATAAACAAACATCAGTATACCTCAACTCGTTATCAGCATCAGCCATAACATCGCCATCACTCCCCCCGTTGTCCACTGCCATGTGTGTGGAAACGTTTGCCGGTGTTTGTCTACGGTTTCTTGCACCAGTAACAATATTTGAGCTGGAAATATTCCCCTCAATGTCCCTTGGAGCTTTGGGTGCACTCCTGTAACGTACCTTGACATCTGGGAAATGAATCTGTCTGTCTACAGGCCTTCTAACAGGGATCCTACTTACGGCACCTCTCCTCAACACTCGAAATGGGGTCGCTTCTGGAACTGCCTCGAAACGAGGTATCTGGTTGCGTTGGTTGCGAGGCATGCTGTCCTCGCGATAATTAGCTGCGTCGTACTCAGTGACGACAATGGTTGAGTCAACGGGCGGGGAAAGAAATTAAACACACCAAAAAATTCCCCGCCCGCTTTTCTTTCCCGTAAAATTCTCTTTCTCTCTTTTTCCAATTGCCGAAATCGCTCGAAAAATCTTTTCACCGGTTTCCGGTGAACTTGGCGCCAAACGTGGAAAATGCCGCCATTTGTGGACCAAATCTGCGGCCACAAGATTTCTTTCCGGTTTTTTTGCGCTGGCGGAGATTTTTTGCAGTGTGATGCAAAATCCGGTTAATTTCGCGGCCATTGTGTAAATCCTGCCAAAACGACGATGTGCCGCAACAGATTGTACGCGCAGCTTTTTAATTATTTTGGCTTGCCACAACCTTTGCACGGCAATCCGGCGCCAGCGTTTCTAGGTGCCGAGGCTAGTCCTTTCTTTCTCCGTTTCGACTAGTCTCTTCTTCTTAACCAAGAATTGTCTCCCTCGTATACAGCCGTAGTCGGGTCAATTGACCCCAGCGTGGGGCCCACGGGCATGTCTCGGGGTGGCCACGCAACTCTTACCCCTGCGCCGTCGCTCTCAGACAACAGAGTCCCACCACCGCCTTCTTCGGACAATGAACGCCTTGGCGGTAGCTTCACGGCTAGCAGCGCGCCCCAGGGCCCAACAGCAAAAGTCGGAGGCACGTCTGGAGACCTCCTCGAAAATCCCCGCTTAACATCTTCGCGCAGAAGCACCAGGCTGCCGGCCGGCGCCTTGATGGGGCCCGCCTGTTCTTGGCTATCTTCTTTACCAATCTTGGGCTGCACTTGCAAATGCACTCCACCTTCGTCAAGGTCCTCCAACAAAAGCAAAGCTCGGTACGTATCATCTTGCGGCGCTGTGTGCAACTGGGGCAAGGACCTGCGCGGCGGATTGAACGTTTCAAACAAAACGCTGAGCAGTTGCACGTCCTGAATCGTGGCGGTGCGGCCGGCGTCTTCATACCACAGCTTGAACAAACGGCTCATCAGGCAGGTGCAGTAATTTGCAAATAGAGAACCCTGCCAATCTCTGCCGTTATTGGCAAGTTTGCCGTTCCGCTGCCACTGCCCCTGTTCCGTGCTTGCTTTCGTTGCGGAAGACGCGTTGACACGCCAGTTGTAGAACCAGCTGGCTATTTCAACTTGTTGTGCTTGCATGAACCCCGTCAGAATCACAAATCCGTGACATTGCAAGACGTCAAACCACCGTTGGTCGAACCAGTTGTAACTAAGCGACCATGTCTGTCGCTTTGGGGTTTGCGCGGTCGGGGTGCTGATCATCGTCTAAATCAACGTTCAAAGAAGGGTCCTCGGTTGACGCAGTCTTTTTGCTCTTGTCGGAGCTTTTCCTTGAATTCGGGCGTTGCTGACGTTGGAGCCACTCGTGAAGGTGCTCATCTCTAGTCCGCTTTCAGAAGTTTTAGTCTTTAAAAAAAGGTCAAAACTCACCCCAAAAAAAACAAAGCATTTTTTGCACTTCTCCTTCCCCTGCGTACAGCCCACACCCCTTCCCGCCTGGCGCGGGTGTGCCCCCCCGCCTCTACCCCCCCCCCCCCGTCTGACCTCCCCCCCCCCCCCCGGCCGTCCCGAAGACATCCGCCCCCCTTGTACGAACCTCACCCCCACCTGAAGTCTGGGTGCCCCAAAAAACAGATATGAGCTATTTATGAAAAAAAAACTCAAAAAAGTATAAAAAAGAACCAAAGAAATCTACCCTATGAGCTGGCTTTCTTCATTTTTTCTAAGAGGATTCTAAACTATTCTCATGCAAATAGCTACTGTTCCTACAACAGCTGTTGCGGCTCGTCTGCTTATCAAACGCTGTTGACACACGTGTCAGCAAAGCGCTCTTCCAAGCTCAGAGATCTTTTAACGCGCTATGACGAACTGCTACAAAAAATGGATTTACAACCTATGGGTGTTCGGCAAGGCACTTCACGGCTTTTACGACAGAAACTCCTTAAGATCACAATTTCAGTAGTCGCGGCTCTGTGCCTAGGAGCAATGACCAGGGGCTATTGGTATGCACCTGTTCAAAGTTTCCTGCTCAACGGAACCCAGCGCGTTACAGCAGATAACACAGGGCCGGCCGCGTCGTCAATTAGCGGATTGCCGCAGCCAACCCCGAAACTAGCGATTGCCGCAGCCAAGCTCCACGGGGTCGCCTACCGAATCCCCCACACCGCAGATGAACTTGAGGACTGGTGCCTGCAAGAGCCCCTTGACAATCGGGCAGGACTCTGGCTTTTATTGACAATAGAAACTTGTGTCTGTCCGAATTGCGGGACGAGATCCCGTTGCCACAGCTGCTGCAAACAAAATTCGAGCAGGCTCCATCGAGTATGGCATTTACAATGTCTGGCTTTTTTTACAAGAGACTGTGCAGAAGGATGGCAGACAGAAAAATAGAGCTGTAGCCCAGAAACTCCTGACGGAATTGCAAGTCTGTCTCCAACACAGCGACGAGGAAGCGGGAGAATTGTGCGCCATGATCCGGAGGGCCGTGTCCCAATACCAGCCACATGACAGAGAGAGATTTGACCCGGCTGTCAAGTACTACGCAAGAGATAACATGACTGAAACCGATGAATCCTATCTCAGGCAAGCTGCTGCACAGCAATTGCAGATCAGAGAACAGCAAAAAGCAAATTATGCAAAGATTGGCAGCCTTATTATAGCTAGTATTTTTGCGCTTGCTGCTTACTGCGGAATATTCAGAAGGGCGCCAGAGTCGTCCGATGGGGTCCGGGAGGCAGAACAAATAGAATACAAGCGTCTTGAATCGTCCTCGCAGCCGGAGTACGAGCCTTGGATGGTGCCCAAAGGTTATTTCGCATCATAACAGAGGGTCTTGCCGGGAATTATGTATCCACCGCAGCCGGCGGCAGAGCAGCCGGCGGTGGTAGCAGAGCGGTCGGTGGTTGTTCGGCAGAGGGTATCGAAAAAGTCCAATGACCAATCTGAGTACACTGGACCCATGACGCGTGCCAGAAAGATGAAAGAAGCCAATAGCAGGCTTAACGGTCTTGGATCACGAGCTTTAGCGGTTGTTGCCCCAGAGGAGGCGGCCAAGCCCCGCGTGCCAAAGAATTGGCGGCGGCGGCTGTGCAGCCCCCGCATGCCAAGATCGAGACTTACGAGGTTTCTTTCGGACCCGTCTCGCGCCAACCGCCGCGCACTACCCCAGCGCTGTGCCTTACAACGCCAGCTGACTGGAACGCCTATCTGGAGCTCGTGCTAAATGTGCCCTACACAAATCTAAGCCCGGTCGCGCGCCAATGGCTAGAGAAATTACGTGCGAGCGCAGTGTTGCTCTGATTAAAAAAAGCAGATATCTTTACGGTTACAAAAGGTGGTTGGGGGGTGGGAAGGAAAAAGAACGGGGACAGCGGAAGTTCAGGCAACGAAACGGGAGAGGGCGCGCGGAGGAATGCCGTGTGTGCGCACAGCGCGCTAAGCGCGCAACTTCGTAGCTTCGTAGTGATCCAGCAGCGGCAATAACCACCGCAGCCCCGAACTGGGGAGCTGCCGCGGGCTGCACCCGCGCTGGAGCATGTTGTAAGTAGTCCAATCGTCCTGTGACCGCAGCCGCAGAACCTGCCGCGGATCGATATCAGGCCCTGGTTCGTAGAAGGTGCAGGGCGAAAACGTGATCACGCACGAGGTTAGCGATTCCGGCTTGCCGTTATGTGCGGGGTGCTGAACAAGCGTGCGTAATTCTGCTCCGTGCGCTAGTTTAAGCTGGCCCCGCCCCGGCACGGGTTCTTCTGCAGGGACTTGCGTAACGGCCTCGGCTTTTTTAGCGGTGGGGTCTAAGGTCTTAGACTCTTGCTTTCTTCCGTCCCTGTTCGTGTACTCGTACATCGAATTACCCCCCCGGTCCTGTTGGCAGAATTGTTACGACGCTGTTGTTGGAGTACGGCCTACGGCCCGCCTCCAACCAGCCCAGCAAGGTGCCTGGCTGCGGCCTTAGTCCCGAGAGAAAGTACCAGCCGTTCGTGTTCCGAGGCAGGTGCTCTCTGAAGGGGAAAAAATAGTACATGAAACTTGTTCTGTTCCCGGCGGCCCCCCGGGCGACGATTGGCACGTCTTGCAACACCGAATTTAGGTCCAGCAACAAACGACTCGTGTCTCTGTTGTGCTCCAGCGCTGTTGCGTCTATCGTCTGGGCCACGGTGTCGGCATCGATAAAAATGCGTACGTATTGTTGCTGGACCTGGGACCAGTAGTTGGTTGCGGCCTCTCGTGCAATTACATCGTCGGCCGTTGGTCGGCCGCGGACCCGGTCGACCATATCATCAAGCTGGTCTCTAATACCTGTGCCTACCCCGGTAGTTTCGGCCCGCCAATCCCTCGTGCACGATAAAATAATCATATCCGAAACACTGTCAATCCAGGTCCTGGTACTCGTGTTGGCTAGCTCGGCGTAGATATTAGCCCGCCGTCTGTTTGCTAGATCTCCTCTGATATCTACTAAGGTCCGTTCACGGGCCAGCTGTTGCTGATACTCGAGCAAACTTAGGACCTCCCTGTTCGTAGATATGCCGGGCATAAAGTGCTGCCCGATCAGGGCCACCAAGCCACGGAGCCTTCTTTCATCACCTTCCACGCGCACGCCCACATAGCGGCCGCCGTGATCCCAAGAGCGCTCAATGGTTTGCAGGTCGGAACTCTCGTCTAAATTCACGAGTTCCTGGTACAGCGTGTCACGCGCTCGCTGTTGCAGGTTGGTGGGCCTCAGGGCCAGCGACCAAAATAGCTCCCCAACATGTCCCGCCAGTGCGGCGCGCCTGGCACCCTCCGCCGGACCTCTGTGTAGATCATCTGCATAATCATGCTCCAACGGGGCGCGAATTTGCTATGCAGGTTGTCTGACGAAACCTTGGCCTCGTAGCTCAGCTCACTGAGCTCGTGAGTCTTCAGGATCCAGTGAAAAGACTCGAACCAAACAGTAGCTAGCTCCGAATAATCGTAGGGTGTGCCAAAAGCGGCCAGGAAATCCCGCGTGAATAACACGATCGTGTGCAGGCGCGCCTCAAATTCCAGCAGCCAGCTAAGCATTTTGCTCTGCGAGTCTGGGTCCCAGGCACGGTAAACGAACGACCTGGCCTCATTTTGGTCTTGTGAGGAAACCCCCAAGAAGAGCCAGAGAGCGTTCCAGACACTGTTCTTCATGGGTGCTGCCTCGAGGATATTTTCACGTTGCAGTTCGTAACATTTATGTAAAAACCTATTGCTCCACAGCGGGGGGTCCTTGAGTGCACAATAGGTCCCGCTCGCTAACCCAGCCGTAAAGAGAACAGGAAACCTGAAGCCCAACGCCTGGGCCGCCGCCGCCCTGATTTCGGTGTCGTAGCGCTGCCATTCCAGGGCCTGCCAGCCCTCGTTGCAGGTTTCCACGAGGCGCTTCACGAAGTTCCGCTCGGTCCGTTCGCCTACACGCAGCACCTTCTGTTCGAAGTGTTCCTGGCCTACCGTCCACGGGTGCGCGGGAAGTCCGTGTTTGTTCTCTGAGTTCAATTCGATCGTCAACCTCATGCAGTCCAGCGTGCCGTTGCACGACTGGGCCCGCCACACATCCAGCTCGAAAAGAAACGTCGAGCCGTTCCTCGCGAGTTCTTCTTCCACTATTTGCTTCGTCAGCAGCTGCGGGTACAAGAGGATTTTGAGAGCCGTCAAACAATGGTAGCAGTAGACCTTGAAGACCGCGTACAACGACAGAAACTTGCTGTTCAGCAGCCTCGCTTCGTCCGGCAGATTTTCCAGCCGAGCCAAGTGCTCTTGTAAAGTCACACTCTCGCGCGCAAAGGAATAGTCCGAGTTGTCGTAGAAGTCCGAGCTGTCGTGCGTTACCTTGGTCCACAGATTTTTCATGAGATGAGTAAAGGGTACAACTTGTACCATGGAGAAGTCCACTCTCGGTATGTTGTCTTTCAAACTCCACATCGTCTCGCGTTGCAGGTTGCTCCACAGCAAGGCCAGAACTGCCAGCGCCTTGTCTCGGTGCTGCCACAAGCTAAAGTCGTAATCCCACCTTTCCCAAAACACTGCAAGTCCTTGCTGGGCTGTTGAGCTTAGCTTAGTCCGCACCCTGTACCAATCTCTTTTGTCCAGCAGGCCGTGCAGCCTCCTAAGCTCCGCCATTTGAATAATCGTAGACGTTACATTCGGCGAGTCTAGCCGTATAGTGTTCGTGGCGTTGCCTAGTACGGCCTTATAGATCGCGTCTACTGCCGCGTCCAATAGTATGGCGGCGGCAATGACCAGGGTTTCCTGAGTCACCCTCGTCCCTGGTGCGCTGACCGCTTGGCGGATCAAATTGCAGATCGAGTCTCTTGTCGTTAACGCCTTCAAAGTGTCCACCCCTACGTTCTTCAGAATCTGCGACAGTTGGTAGCTCAGCAGATTTTCTTGTTCGGAGTCTTGCCCCGACACAACCCCTGCTGCCCGCAGAGCCTGGTCGCAGAGTTCTTGGACCGAGTCATCCGGACGTTCTTCTTCTTCGCCCTGCGTTAGGGCTTCGCGGGCGCCATTGAAACCAACCGCGAGCTGGAAATAAGTGGGCCTGGAATCGAATCTCTGGAGCGGGTGATCTAAAACATCCACAGAATGTATATAATAATGTAACAAAAATCCGGCGCTAATGCCTATTTTGCGGAGCGTACTTATAGTTACCACAGCAACTCCGAATTTGAGCGCGATACCAGTCACGTACACCAGGCAACCGGGTAATATCAGGGTCAGGGCCTGACTTAGAAAGGGCCCCAGCGCCTCGTAACCAGCCCAAAGCAGTCGATTGCAGCACGTGCACACATTGCAGCAACACTGCCACCAGAGGCGGAGGCACGTGGCGCATTTACCACGCGTGATTAAGGGTACAAGTTCTTGGCATGACGGGCACTCTCTAGGTTTGCGAGCTGACCGGCGGCCACTACTGACTTGTTTTCGGCCCTCCGTAATATCAGCTGCTCGTAGTGACGAAGAAACTGCCGGAGGAGTGGGACGTTACTTTGTGTTGTCAGCTTTCTGTACAAAGCAATCGGCTCCATGTGTTTTACTGTTTTTCTTTCTACACTGCGATGGTTTCTATCTCCAGTTTCTTTTTCTGTTGCTTTTTCATTTCCTTTCCCCCTTTTTTTCCCTGCCCCACCTCCCCACCCTCCTTTCTCTCCATCGGGTTCACTCTGCCCCCTTTTTTTTTACCCCTCCCCCCTCCCCTCCCACCGGTGAAGAAAGCAAAAGAAAAAAAAAAAAGAAATGCCGCACGATTTAAAAGAAGAAGAAAATGGACGTGCGGGTTTGAGGATAAATGTCTTTTGATTTTTTTCCCTGGAGGCACTTTTGTTTAGTTTGTTGCTAGCTAGCTTGCGGGCGCGCTCTGGTAGCCCTTGACCAGGACCAGGCGGTAGCCCCGGCAGCAACAGATGCCGCCGCCGCGCGCCAGCGCCACCGCTGCTGCGACACCACTGACTGCCGCCGCTGCTATTAGCCAGCCGCCGTACAGCCGCCACAGCAGCCGCGGCCGGTAGCGTTCGTCCTCCAGCGCGCGGCCCTCGAGGAACGGCGTGAGCTCGAACCCGGCGGGGTCCAGCACACGCACCAGCTCGGTCCTGCCCAGCACGTCGGCCCGGAACGTGCCGTTCACGGCCAGGTCGCCGCCGCCGGCCGAGATTAGCGTCTCGCGCAGGCTCCAGCGGGCCAGTGTCACGTTCCAGGCTATTGAGGGTCCCGACAGCATGTTCAGCAGCACAAAGTACGGGACCGACGCGCCGCGCACGGACGCCGCGAACGCCAGCTCGCCCGGCAAGAAAAAGCAGTCCGCGCCGGACAACGGCTGCTCCGTCCTCGGCGGGGCCAACGACAGGTCCGCGTACATGCCGCCGTACTTGTGCAGCAGCATCAGGCCCGCGGCCGTGCGTTGAACAGACGGGGGCACACGTTCGTACGCTTCCCACACCTCGGGAAAGTACAGCCTGGCGATGCAGTCCGTTTGCTCCTGCGGCCACAGCACGTGCCTTGCGTTTGTCGCGCGCGACCAGAGCAGGCTCCTGCTCCAGTACGTGGCGAGCAGCTTGTCGTTCAGCGAGGCGGGGCTGACGAGCACCTGGTGCATGCAGTCGCTGGCGTTGCACTCTTTCTGGACCGTCTGCAGCCTGCCCCAGCACGGGTCCAGCGCGCTCGCCACCCCGACACAGGCTAGCAGCCAACTACTCCGGACCATTGTATTTCTGTGGTGGTAATTGCCTTGCCTTTTGTTTTGTCTTGGCGCTGTTCTTTTTTGTTTTCTTCTGGTGCCCCTCCTGTGGTTGTGCGAATAGCACCCCCCCCCCCCCCGCCCTTGTTCTTTATTTTGTCCCTCCTGTGCGTCCACCCGCCCCCGGGTTTACTCATTCCCCCGCCCGCCCGCCCTTTTTCTCTGGGAAAAAGACACCTTTCTTTTGCAGAGAGAGCTGAAATCGCAAGCCTGAGCAACGTGAAAATCTTTTTTTAAATCAATATCTTGAAATTTGTTCTTGTTTGACTTGCTTCCCGCCCTGCCATTTTCTCTTGCCCGGCCTGCTGTCTATTGTCCGGATTGAGACGAGACGGTCAGCGAAACTGAAACATGCTGCGGCGTCTCCTGTGCTTCCGACGTGCGCTCCTTCTGTAGCGGTAACTGGATCACGTAGTAAGCAGCCAGGCCTTTGAACAGCTCTGTGATCTTGGTCAAGTCATCAGCCGCGCCGAATTCAGCGGTGATATCTTTGCCCTTATGAGGCTCCTTGATCGCATCATGGCGTTTCAGCAGATAGTCTTTTAAATAATCGCTTTTTAGGGCCTCCAAATCTGCAATGGACCTGTACTTGCCTTTCTTCAGCAGCTCTTTGTAAATTTCGCGGGCTCGGATGTAGTTTCCGTTCGCGCGCCCTTTCTCGCACACGTTTTCCGCGAAGATTGCCTCCTGCAGGACCGTGCACAAAGACTCCCCCAGGCCGTCGTCCGTGGTCACGGTTGCTTTGTTGTCTTCGGCCCACTGGTACATGTTCTCCAGGGCTTTGGCAGGGGTCGTGTGCGAGTCCACGCCCGCGCCCGCCACGTGGATCTGCAGGCTCTTGAAACCCTTGATCTCTCCTTCCTTGAATAGCTATTGTAGCGCTAGGCACACTCTCACGTCCCGTCCATTTCGGCCTGGTAATGTCACAGCCCGCGTCAAACAAACGCACCTCGAAGCCGCCGTCCTCGTTGCCAACCGTCTTGCTGAGGTACCCGGCCAGCGCTGCTTTCATTGGTGTCATGTCACCCGTGTCTGTTGTAGGGGTCATGTAAGGATCAGCGATGATTCTTGCAAAGCTCTTGTACTGATTCCTGAATTGCCCGGTGCTCAGGCTCTCCGCCGCCAGCGAACAGTAGACGAAATCCGCGCTTGCCAGGCTTACCCGCAGTTGTTGGATTCGTTCTGCGTGGTCTTTCTTGTTGGGCGCTAGCTTGGCCAGGAGACCGTCGTCCAGGCCGTCTGTAAAAGCATCGACGCCGACTCCGGGGACCTCGAACGCCTGATTGCTCTGCAGCACGTCTGTCTCAATTTTCAGGGCTTTGAACCACTGTTCTGCTTCAGCTGCGGTCAGCTGGGGCCGCGCTAGGCTGTCTTTTCTTTTTAGGATCAATGTGATTCAGCATGGCTTTCTCGTAGCCATCAGCCCAGAAATAGCCGGCTGTCACGGGGTAGTACGTGCGTTGTCCCGGGGTCTGTCCAAGAGCTTGTTTTTTTCTGGCCGCATAAACTTTGTAGGCGGCAATCGCAAGTGCAAGCACGCCCTGGAAATCCCCGCCGCCACCGGCGCCGACAAGCACGACTTTCTTGAACACCTGGTTGTCGCAATCCGCGTCAGCGCATTTCTTCTCCATCTTTGGGAATTTAGAGCGTCAGAATAACGAATTCTGGCTTGTGACGAGAAAAAGATATTAGCCCACGAGGGACGTGCATGGGGGGGGGGCCGCCTTTTTCTTGGCGCCGCCCCCTCTGCCCCATCTTTCCTTCTCCCCGCCCCAACCCACCACCCAGAAAAAAAGAAAGAATGTTCAATTTTGTCAGGATGGCAAGGGAAGGGGGGGGAGGGCCGGCGCCCGGAGAAAAAGAGCGAGACAAAGCGGCCTTCTGTTTGTTGACTTTTCTTTTTGTCTGGTCGCCGGCCCCCCCCCCCCCGCGTCCTCCACCGTCCGGGTTTGGGGGGGGGGGGGGGGGTTTTGGCCGCGCACACCCCCTTTCAGAGCTGCGAAAAATATCTCAACAAGCGAAAAAGAAATGTATTTGAGAAGACCGGCCCCCACCCCCGTCTTTTCTGCCCCCCGTCCGTAAATCCCTTACGCTACCAACAAAAGTCGCGCCGTAGTTGTACAACTTTTTTTTGAAAAATTAAAAGGTGAATTTATTGATGCTAAAAAGTTTTTGCTTTTCAGTCTCCCAGCAGCTGTGACGCCGATCTTTCCAAGTACAAGTCACGGGCTTGTTTTCTAACTTCATCTACCAGGCCGGCGCTTGTCAACGTCGGGTGTAGATTTCGTTGCAACCAGGACGTTAATGTACTCCAGGTTTCTTCGCTCGAGGCCTGGCGGTCTAGGACCAGGGTTTGCAGCTCAGGGAACTGCAGCAGCAGCTCTGGTTGCTGCAGGCCGGCAATGACGTCCACATCTCCCCCAATCAGCGACAGCAGCCGCAACTTGTGCAAGCGTAAACCAGCCAGCACCTGTAGCCCGACTTCATTGTCTGAGCACAGGCCTTCTAGCGCCAGCACTCGTAACTTGAGGCCGGTAGGGAAATGAGCAAGCAGGGACTCGCACCTCGGATCTCGCACCCGCAACTGCCTGAGCTGGACGCTCAGGAGCTTGACATCACCCGCCTCGTCACCGCCCAGGCAAGAGTCCAGGTGCAGTAGTCGCAGGTGCTCGCGGTCCAGGTGCCGGAGCACGTCGAAGTTGATGTGCGGGAAACCTTGCAGCCTCAGAGCTCGCAACCGTAGTTTTTGTAGGCTGGGGCAGTCCTTGAGGTCGTAGCTGCTCAGGCTGAGGCCGCAGTGGGCGTCTTCTGACAGGCCGAGCTCTTCCAGAGCAGTCAGCGCTCGCAGCACAAGCTCCAGCGAAGCGGCGTCTGGACGCCAGCCATGGAGTGACAGCTTTTTCAGCGCGGGTGGCATTCTGGTCAAATCCCTAGCTAGTTTGGAGCGCAATTTCTGATCGAGGCCCGGGTCGTGCCGGTCTCCGTTTAGGCGCTTGAAGGAGACGCTCAGCTCGCGCAGCTCCGGTAGGCAGGGTAGCTCTGTCTTGTCTTCTCGCAAGTACCAATACACAGAGTCTGGGTCGCCTTGAAAGTGCAGTGCCTTAACTTGAGTGGGCCAATTTACAAGATTCAGCTGTCCATGATCAACGATCAACAGGTCGGCGCGCACGCCGCTCAGGTCGACCATGTCCTTTTTCGAACGCTCTGGGCGTGCGAGATCGAGTTGTTTAAAGCGCAGCCCCGCCAGCAAACTGGCATCATGTTCTGGACTTTCTAAGTCGCAGGAAAAGAACGACACTTTCGCTTCTGCCCACACCGGCGCCCAACGCCGGAGCATAGCGACGCAGCCTTCGTCGGCCAGATCCAGGCTCTCGGTGAAGGCTAGGCTGGACCACACGTCGCTGTTGGAAAGAAACAACCTGCGCAGAGACTTCGAGGCAGAGGCCACGCACAGAGCGTCTGGAAGCTTCACGCGGCTCAGCACGCAGGGCCAGATATCAGCCGGCAGCATCTCTAGCCACGCCTGACAAAGGGTAAAAACGTCAGGAAAACATCAACCACCAAAAAAGAATGGGCAAAAACTAAACCTGCGGGGTTTCGCCGGGCGCTGCAATGTCTTCTTGGCTGTGGCAGAACCGGGCCAGCCCCCCCCCCAAACCCAAAAAAAAGAACAGAAATAAGCAGGGGACACAAGAGGATCGAAAGGAAGAGAAGTGTACTTTAGGGTCGGGTGGGGTGGAGAGGGGTTGGTGACGACTTGAAGTGAGGAGAGGCGAAAATGGTCAGTGCTAATACACGGCTGTGATTTTGCGCGAATATATGTGTGTGTTTGTGTTCTGTGTGTGTTGTGTGTGTGTTTGTGTGTGTGTATCGTCGTGTGTTTTGTGTGTGTATCGTCGTGTGTGTGTGTATCGTCGTGTGTTTTGTGTGTGTATCGTCATGTGCTTGTATGTATGTCACTGTTAGATGTTGCGATTTTGCGAAGACAGGCTTTGTGTGTGTATGTGTGTGTATGTGTGTGTGCGTGTGTTTATATGTTTTCGTGTGTGTGTGTGCGTGTGTTTATATGTTTTCGCGTGTGTATGTGCCTCTGAGAGAGAGTGTGTGTGTGTGTCTATGTGCGTCATGTTTGTGTGTGTGTGTGTGTTTATGCCTCGAGAGTTTTTTTTGTTTGTGTATGTGTCGTATTTTAATATCTGCGTGTGTGTGTGTATGCCTTTTTGTGACTAATTTTGGTGTATGTGTTTGTATGCTTGTTTTGCGGGTATTGCTTTTTGTGTATGCCTGTTTACGGGTATTGCTTTTTTGTGTTTGTGTGTGCTTGTTTGTTTGGACAGTGTGTGTGTATCGGTGGCTTGTTGTTTTTCTGTGTATATGATTTTTGCGAAATGTGTGATTCCTTGCAAGCTGCATTCAATTTCTTTTTCTTTGTGTAAACGTCTGTCCTTGAAGAGGAGGGGGATGGTCTAGTGTCTGCCTTTTTTATAGACGACGATGCTGATTCGTTTTTTGCCACGTTTGTTTATTGCACTGCCAGAAGCCAGAAGAAAAAAAAGAAAAGCTATTGTCTCTTTCGCACTGTTTTTTTTGGGGTCAGGAAAAACTCGAAGCTAGCCGACGAGAACCTCGGCCAGTGATGGCGAATCCTCCAAAGCTGTGCGTAATCAGATTCTGTCGCTGTGCCTGGGCTGCCGGTGACCTGCACAATGCCCCCGACGGAGTGCGTCTCTGGAGACCGGCGCCCGCGTGCGCGGCCTGCCTCAAGGAACCCTACGGGTGGCCGCGTGCGGACGACCCCAACCTCAAGGGCACCGCGCTGGGCACCCTCGGGCACACAGTGTTCGCCGTCGCCGTCGACGACGGTGGCGACAACCTCGGCGCGTTCACGACCACGGAAATAAACCCCGGCAATGTGGGAGGCGGCATTTTCTTCGACGGGAGCGTCATCACGCACCCAAAGCTCGAAATTGCACCGCAACGTTCGCGCGCCACGCACTTCCTGTCTTGGGAGGCGGTCTGCATCGACGGCTTCGGCTTGCTTGAGCTGTACAAGTGGCACCAAGCCCAGATCCTGAAACGCCTGGCGCTGCACGATGGCACGTGGCAGCGCTTTCTCCGCGCGCCAAACTCCATCGTGTTCGAACTGCCGCCCGCGCTACGGTACCAGGGCTCCGCACAGCTGGTCAACAGCGGCGATCAGCAGCCTTTGCTGGTCCTCAAGAAGCCCGCGTACAAACGTCCGGGCCTCCGCCGGCCGTACCTGACCTGCGGCACGGGGCGAAACCCCGTCTTCAGGGCGGGGTCCGAACTTCGGTGGTCTTACATCATCCAAGAAGACAAGCAGATGGCAGCAGCGCCGAGAAAAGCCCTGAGGGAGGACCTGACAAACGATTGCACAGCGCCAGGCTGCGGGCTGGCCAAAAGACGAATTAAAGGAAACCCGTGCGCTCTCCCCCCCCCCAAAGCGGGTGTGGGTAGAGCGGAAGGGAAAAGGAGAAGGCACAATTTGCACGGGCCGCCGGGAGGAGAGGGCGGGGAGAGAAAGTGGGGAGGGGGACGGGAGGGCTAGTTTTGCTACACTCTTCTGCTTTCTTGGGGGAGGGAGAAGGGAAGGAGAGCAAGAGAGACTGTTGGTACCGTAGTTGCCCCTCCCCCTCCTCTCTCTGTGCCAGCGGCTTAATCTTTCCCTTTTTTTCGCATACGAGCGTGGACAAGGGAATTGAGAAATTGAGAGTGGGAGGGAGAGAATGGTGGTTGTAGCCGCCTTTTTGTACTCACAAAAAGCCCGTGTCCCCCGCCGTTTCCCCCCCCCCCCCTCCTTTTTCTCTCCCGCACGTCCCACACAAAGTCCCCGAAAAAAAGAAAAACATCATCTTAACAAGGCAATGAAAAGAGACAAAAAAAGGGAGGGGAAAAAAAGTGTTAGTTTTTTGCCAACCTCGGGGGGGGGGAATAGATAGTAGTTTCTTTTTTCTTGTAACTTTTTAAACAGTTTTTGGGTAAGATTTGCACGTTCTATTCAAGACTGTATTTTAATAACCAAGATTGTGCGAACGAACTTTTGCGCTGGTACCAACATACACCCGGAGGGCTGCTCACACGTACAGCCCTTTTGTTTTCTTTGCGCTCAAGAAAGAAAAAACAATGCCTGCTAAAGTAGCCCCGGCCCCGGAAGCCAGCAGCGGCAGTGAGAGCGGCCCGAAGACAGAGGAGGATAAGTATGCGTCGAGTTTTTATGTTTTTATGTGGCTTTTCTCGGCCGGTGGTACTATGGCCTTGCATCTGGTTTCTGCCTCTTTCAGCATGAGGCACATGTTCAATGACAGGCCGTATGCGGTAGGCGAAGGTTTTGGCACCGAATCCCAAATCTTCAAAACGAGCCGAGGCCTGATTATCACGGGCATAGCCGTCACGGCGGCGTCGCTGTTCGTGGCCTTTTTCTTTTTCTCGACCGTTTGGAAAGATATGTATTCTTCGTCGAGAACTGCAGTGCTGAAAAACGTGATCAAGTTCTACAGCTACAGAAATCACCTGCTGATCCACATGGCCGGCTTCATCATGACGCTGCTGCTGCTGTCGCTGTCGCTCATGGTCATGAACAACATCCATAACAACAAGGAGGAGATAATGATCCTCAGCAACCCGAATTTGGACAGGCCTGGTATGGAGTGGTCGGTAATGCTGAGAACTGGCAGGGACGCCAACGCTACTACTATCTGCAACAACTGCGTCCTGACCGACAACGCCAATGACGGCGGAGAATGCTCCTTACAGAATGCCATGATGTGGGCTGCTTCCAGCCTCCTGTCCGTGATCGGCAACTCCTTTGCAGTCGCGAAATACTTCATAGCCATGATCACCTGGATGAAGTGCGATTCGAACCCGTGCAAATGGCCGGAAGACCCGGACGCGACAAAAGAAGAATATCAACATTTGGTGAGCTATGTCGAAGGGGCCAACGGAGGCACGACTATACAAGAGCTAATTCAAATGATGAAAGAGCTGCAGGGCAAAATCTCAAAAATCAAAGACGAACTTCCTACTAAGTTGGAGAAAGCTGGTTCCAAAAGGAGTACGAAAGCGAGTTCAACTGAGTGAATCGACGGGCCTGCGCACAAAAAGAACGTGCAAGGAGAACAAGCAGAGACAGAGAGGAAAAGCTGGAGGGGGGAAGAAAGGGATCCGAAGGAGAGCTTTCTGCTGAACCACCCAAAGAAAGAAAAAAACACTTTCCACTCTGGTAGCTAGCACTTTTTTGATCGACCCCACCCCCCTGCTTGATCTGGTGATGGCCAGAAATCTTTGTCTCTTGGGGTTTTTTTTTGTTTTAATTAAAAGAAGGAGTGTTACTTGTCTGCTCAATCTAGACTGGCCGGCTATTCTCGTGTGTTGAATTTTGTCAGTCCGATGCTGCTGCTGCTGCCGCTGTTGCCGCTGTTGCTGCTGTTGCTGTCGTTGCGGGGGCGTCGTCGCGCTCCTCCTCTTCCTCTTCCTCCCCCTCGCGCTTGACGGTGCGGCGTTTCTTGGCGGGCGGCTCGTCCACGCCCAGGTACAGCCGGCGGCCGAAGCCCGTCTTGTACGCCCTGAGCACGTCCTCGACCCGGGCGGTCTTGCGGCCGCAGTTCTCCCCGCCGTACAGGTCCACGCGCTCGTGCATGACCCGCACGAAGTCGTCGAGCGAGTCCGTCACGCTGCGCCGCAACTTCCTGCCGCCCAGCCGGCCGATCCTGCACTGTCTAGCCAGCATCTTGACTTCCGAGGGCCACAGCATGCCCACCTCGGGGCACTCGCGGCGCCTGTGCCTGCGCGCTAGGGGTCTCTGTTTTTCGCGCTTGTCGCGGGCTGGCTTGGGCTGGCTCATCGGCTGCCACCGTCGTCGCGCTTGGCTTCGCGCCCTTGTCGTCATGCTTGTTCTCGGTCGCGGACATGGCAGGTGAAAGGGTACAAAAAAGAAAGCAAAGGGTGGGGGTGCTTGATTGTGCGCCTTTTGTTGGAAATGTGTGGCACTACCCAAAGAGCCGTGGCACCACCTTGCGTTTTTTTTCGGCCGGCAACGAGAGAGGGAGGGAGGGGGCCGGTGGCCGGGGGGGGGGGGGGGGGGCGGAGAGGCGCGGAGCGAATGGGCCCCCTCCTCCGACATCCCCCCGCCACCGGCCCCCCCCCCCACATAGGAAGGGGGGTCCGGGGGGCGCACCGGGGGGGGGGGGGCCAACACAGAGAAAAAAGGGAACGGGAGAGGGGAAAGGGGGGAACAAAAGCCTTTTTTCTCTCATCTTGGTTTTTTTTTTGGGGGGGGGAGGGAGAGGGAAAGGGGGGGGGGGGGGGGAGGGGCGCACCGAGGTGAGAAGAAACACTGTGGGGTGAGGGAGTGGGGGGGGGGGGGGGGGAATAAGGTGTGCGTGTGTGAGGGGGGGGGGGAATAAGGTGTGTGTGTGTGTGGAGGGGGGGGAATAAGGTGTGTGTGTGTGTGGAGGGGGGGGGGAATAAGGTGTGTGTGTGTGTGTGGAGGGGGAGGGGAAATAAGGCGTGTGTGGAGGGGGGGGGGAATAAGGTGTGTGTGTGTGTGTGTGGAGGGGGGGGGGGGAAATAAGGCGTGTGTGGAGGGGGGGGAATAAGGTGTGTGTGTGTGGAGGGGGGGGGGGAATAAGGTGTGTGTGTGGAGGGGGGGGGGTTGAATCGTTCGCACAGGGCCCTCTTTGGACTTTCCCTCTCCTCCCACCGCGCGCGTCGCAGGGCCGCTAGTGGCGGGCCAGTGAGGCCAGCCACGGCTGCAGATGCACCGCCGTGTTTAAGAACATAGTACCGTCCTGCAAACGGCCGCGGTAGCGACGCTGCAGCGTGAGGCACCACCAGGCGTAAGCCTCGGGGAGGCAGCCGCACAACACCACGCCGCCGTCGTTTGGTTCGTAGCCCAGCCAGGCGAAAAAGGCGCTGATCAGCACGGGCCGCGGACGCAGCGTGTCAGGCAGGACGCCGAACTCCTGCGCCATTTGCACGGGGAGCGTGCAGCGCAGCGCGACAGGGGGCAGCAGCACGATCCCCCTGTCGCTGGCGCTCTGGCCGTGCAGGAGCACGAGGCGCTCCTCGAGCAGGGCCAGGTCCAGCTCGTCCAGCGGGTCGTCCGAACTGAGCTGGTGTGCCTGCCCCAGCCGCCAGACCGCGCCGGGGTCGGGGGCAGCACGGGCCGCGAGCGTCTGCAGACACTCGCGCCTGTAGGCGTTGGCCAGCTTTTGCATGACGGCCGACGGCTTGACGGCGGCCGCGGCGCCCTGGCCAAAGATGGTGCGGTAGTTTTCCTCGGCGCAGCCCGTGAGGTTCTGCGCGCAGCAGATCTCCATGAACCTGTCGCGGACGCGTTCCGAGACCTTGGGCGTGGACGTTTCCCACAGACGCTCGCGGAAGGCCCGCGCGGACGTGGGCGTGGTGGGCTCGAGCAGCGTGTCCCAGCGCGGGGGGGCCGCGGCCGCGAGCAGCGCGTAGAAAAATGACAGGTACACGTACCAGTTTGTCAGTATTTCGAGCGAGGGCGAGAGCTCGGCCAGGGTCGCGGCCGGCTCGGGCGTGAGCCAGGCCGCGTAGCATTGTCCCCAGAAGCACCTCTGCAGGCCTGCCCAAACCCGGTTAATAACGTGGCGCCTGAACCACTCGAGCACGGCGCCGCCGGAGCTACAGTTGCCGCTGCGCAGCTTGGCGACTAGCGTTTGGAACTCGGACCTAGCGGCCACGAGCTCGGCCCACGGGACCGGCAGCGTCGTCTGTGGCTGCCCCTGGCCCCTGTCCAGCAGGACGCCCAGGCACGCCGCCCAGTCTCGTACGTCACAGGAGGCCAGGCCCTTGAGTTCGGGCGCCGGCAACTGTCGCAGGGCGCGGCGCCCGCGCCACTCGTGCTTGGCCATGTACGACGCGCTCAGTGCCCAGCACAGCACGTGGCACCAGCCGCTGCTGCGAACGGCGGGCACGTGCGACGTGTCCGCGACGATGTTGAGTTGAATGCGGGGCTGCCCCAGCTGGTACTGCGAGCGGTAGTGCTGGAACAGCACAGAGCGCAGTTCGTCTGCGAGGCGCGGGGGCCCCCCCCCGATGCACGTGCACAGCTGCGCCTCCGCCAGCCGCAAGAACCGGAGGGCAACGGCAGGCGTCATTGGTCGGGCCGGGGGGCACACCACGTCAAGCGGCATGGGCTCCATGGGCTACCGCACTTTTGAGGCCTTTTTTCCGCCGTTCGGGGGGGGGGGCTGGCCGGGGCATCAGAAGAGAGAGCGAGAGAGAGAGAATCGGGGGGGGGGGGCCGGTGCCTAAAAAAGGTGGTGGCGAATTGGGGGGCGTTCCAAGCTCTGGCCCCTACCCCCTCCTCCTCTCCTCACTGTCTTGCTTTTTTTTATGCAGGACCTCCCCCTGTTCCCCATCTTTTTTTGTTCACACCCATGGAGCGCGGGCCCCAAGAACCTACCCGCGCACAGCTGCTACAGCGCAAGTTTCGCTTCAAAGCCCCGCCGAGAACCCACCCGCGCACAGCTGCTACAGCACAAGTTTCGCTTCAAAGCCCCGCACCGAGAACCTACCCGCGCGCAGCTGTTGCAACACAAGTTCCGGAGTTGCGCCACAGCCCCGCCACCAACGTCCCTTCCGACCGCCAGGCATAGACTGCGCAGCAAAAGACGGTTGCAGCGCGTTCCCTCCAACAAAAGACGGTTGTTGCAACAAAAGGCAACTGTGGAACTAGTTCGTAAAAGACCCGTGCGGAGGGCCGCTACATTTACGCACAAACAGAGGTACGCCCCAGCCTTTATGTTTGCCATATCCTGCTTGACACGAAAACACCCGACGGGGCCGGGCGCGAAAGTCCATTCTGACCGGGGGTGGTTTAGGCACGAGACATTCGGCTAGCCAGCGTCTCGAGCATGCCCTCCCCCCCACCAAGGTTGGCTTTTTTTTGTTGCTGCTAGCGTTGTGCCCCCTCGTGGTTCCAAGTTTCTTTCTGGCGTTATTAAAGAGTTTCTTGTTGGGCTGAGCAGCAGTAGCAAGAATGCGCCGCGCCGGGACTGACAAGCTTTGTTTTCAGCTTTTAGCTTTCGAAAGCAAAAAAAAAAAGAGATTTTAATGAGCTCCGCTGCATGTACCACCTGTTTTGTTTTGCTAATCAGACGGGCGCGGGCACGCCCCTTCTGTGCAAGATCAGTAAATGATACTCACCGTTACCGCCCGTGGAATAGATAGTCCGGTGGCAATCAGCGGTGAACATTTCAGACCACTGACGAGGAAAGAATCCTTTGCGTTTAAAGTTGGAGAGAAAGTCCAGGAGCAACACAAACCGAACGCGCGGGTCTTCCATAATCATCTTTAGCACTATGTCCTTGTCACTTGTGGTCCAACTGGTAACAAAGAAATAGATGCAAATCTTACGTTCTGGTTCATCGTTCCACAGGTCATCTAGTGTAAAATCCTCTGTCACTGTAGTATTAAACTGTACTTTCGGCGTGGCAGCGGGAGTGCCTTTTCTGGCGCAGAACTTTCTGCGTACAATACTAGTGTTTTCGCCAAAGTTCCCGGATTCAACCCCGTACACGCCCTTGAAGCCGACGAAGGCGGCCATATTTACAGCAACGCCCGCGCCCGCGCCCAGGTCCACAAAGGTAAGTTCTTGCTGGAGGCCCTGGAAGTAGTAGTCAATCAGGGTAAAGAAAATGGACGAGGGCGAACCCTGTGTTCCTCCTAGTTTTGTGGTCCCGCTGTTGGAACGTGTGTCTCGTACGTTTCTGGAACGTATGCCTTGTTGCCCTGAAGCTGGCACTACGCAGGACATAAACTGGTCATCTGGACTGCCTTGCAGGGTTTGGTACCATTTCTTAATAGCCTTGGCCTCATCTGTATCGTCAGGCAGGTCTAAATAGGACGTATCAAGCTGCTTGCAGTCTTTACATTTCTTTTCAGACAGTACGTTTGTTCGGTGACAGTGCGAACATTTCCATTTCCATTCAGAGAGCGAGATTATTCCAGCAGCAAACCTTTCTCTTTGAGGCATAGCCTGTCGCTCAACGACCATGGCGGGGACGAAGCCTGTGTTGTGTACATGATACGCTCTTCCTTCTCTGGACATCTTTTTCGTCTTTAAGTCTATCCAGGGATTTTTTTCGTTTACTGCTGAAAATTCAAGAGAGAGGAGAGAATTTAAGACAAGTTTTTTTTGGTGAAGGGAGGGGAGGGAGAGCCGCCCGCAAATTCGCGTCTCCCAAAAAAAAAGTTTCCGCGATGGTCCGTAAAACACTGCCAAAGATACTGGCAAATCAAACATTCCGCGAAATACGGGCGTTGGCAGTCTTGTCGACAAATCCGCCGGGTCCAAGATAGCTCAAAAAAATTTTTGGTGCAATTTCGGCGTTTGGATAGTCAGAAAAAAAAGCTGAGGGAAAATCGGCGGGCGGGGAAAAAAATCAACAGATTGAAAATTTTTCCCCGCCCGCCAATCCTTCCCTAATTTTTTTTCTAAAACTATCCGACTGCCGAAATGTCCTGCGCTCTAAAAAAAGGTTTTCGTGACGGCCCGCAAAATGCGGCTAAAGATATTGCCACCCAATATTTCGCAAATATTGCCAAATTATTTGGCACCCAACCTTTCGCGAAATACGGCCAAATTATTTGTCGACAAATCCGCCGGGTCTAAGACAGCTCAAAAAAACTTTTTTTAGGCAATTTCGGCAGTTGGATAATTTTAGAACAGAAATTTAGGGGAAAGATTGGTGGGCGGGGAAAAATCAGCAGACTGAAACTTTTCCCCGCCCACCAATCCTTCCCAAATTTTTTTTCTAAAACTATCCAACTGCCGAAATTGCCTAAAAAAAGTTTTCGTGACGGGCCGCAAAAGGCGGCCAAATCCTTGCCTCCCCAATATTTCGCAAAATACGGCCAAAGATACTGGCACCCAACCTTTCGCGAAATACGGGCGTTGGCCGTTTTGTCGACAAATCTGCTGGGGGGGGGGTCTACGATAGTACCAAAAAAAAAGGAAATTAAAAAACATTTGTCTGCCTGGCTGAAACATATTGTTTCTCTCTCTCTCTCTCTCTCTCTCTCGAGCCGACTTCACTTTTTTCACAGCTAGCCGCTCTGCGCAAATGTCCGGGCTGTTTCATAAATAAAACTAGTACTTTTTTCTGTCCTTCAACGACGTTTCCTTCCCCTGTGTTTTGTATTTTAAAAGAGGTGTTGCCTGCGTTGGCTTACTTCTTTTCTTCCTCCTCTGCGTCTGCCTGGATTTTGTACATGAGCCCCGACGCGTCCAGGGTCTGCAGGGCCTTGAGCAGTACGAACGTCGTGGGCAGGCGCACGAGCCCCGGGTGCGAGCCGCTCGCAAAGGCCCGGGAGCAGGACCTAGTGAGGCACACGGCCGCGCCGTCGGCACCGTCTATCCCTAGCCGGCTGCACCGCTGGCAGACCACGTCGAGGCGCGAGTCGGCGCTCTGCAGCACCTGCTCCAGCAGCGCGGTAGACCCCGACTGCACCGCGGCGTTGAGGCACATGGAATCGAACTTGGACGCGCCGTCCACCCGCGCGGACTTGGTGCCCTGGTGCGTCAGCGGGTCCATCGGGCCCTGGTGCCTGACCTTGAACTGCACCTCGCTGGTCTTGTCCTGGCGCATGTAGTACTGGAAGCAGAACAGCGTGGGGTTGGCGGGCGGGTCCAGGTCCATGCTGGCGGGGCTGTACATCCTGGCCGACGCACGCAAGTGCAGCTGCTGCAGCAGGCCCGGCGTGGCCTTTTCTGGCGCAGCGCTTGTCTCGGAGCTGTCCCACGTGGCCTCGAGGTTGCTGGCCGTGCCGGCAGCCGCGCGTTCTGCGGCGGGCGCCCAGGCACTGTTGGGCAGCAGCAGCCCGCGCCAACCCGTACCTAACGCCTTCCCGTCCAGGGCCAGCTCCAGCGCCCGGCGGGCCCCGCCCGCGGGCGGGCCTAGAATTATCTTGGCGCGGCGGCCCTGCGCCAGGAGCCAGCTCTCCTCTGCGTGGGCCCAGCGCGCGGGCCCGCTCACGCAAATGGTGTCACGGCACGAGCCGTCGCCCGCGTGGAAGTGTGGATGGATGCGTTGGGCGCAGCCCCGCGCCGGCACCGCGCCGACGTCGTAGGCCTGCAGCGCCAGGCGCAGGACCTTGCTGAGCGCCGCCAGGGCCGGCCCCGACACCGGCGCGGACGCCCGGCGGAGCCAATGTTCCAGGCAGCTGCGCCACAGCGTGGCGGCAATAGAGCAGCAGTGCGCCTCCAGCACCCACCAGAAGTCCGGGCGCCAGAGGCGGCACTTTTGTTGTTGCAGGGCGTACAGCCGCGTGTAGGCCAGCAGCTCCTGGTTCCAGGGCCACACGTAGCTGGCGGGCCCGCCAGTAGTTTCGTGCGTCAGCTGCCGGCCGTACTGGGCTATGAGCCTCGTCTGCAGCGTGGTGACGCAGTCGTTGATGGTCTTGCGAAACATCTGCGAGGGCCCGAGCAGCACGGCCGGGCGCTCGCCGGTCGGCATGTAGGGCAGTGCGAGGTCGGGCACGAACACGCACAGCGTGCATTTCTGGCCCGACGAGTTGGTGATCTTGCCGCCGTACTGGAAAGGCAGCAGCCTCGTCATCACCATGCGCGCGTACACCGGCGCGTTGCCGCAGTCTCGCGGCGTTTGCGCGGGGTCCGTGTCCAGCCACACGTGACGATCGACCGATAGGCAGTTCTGCGACACGACCCCACGGTCTGCGCCACCGTGCGCCGCACGCAGGACTCGTCGCTGCCGTCCGGCTCGGCCGACGACAGCGCGCGCAACAGCACGTCCCCGGGCAGCACCGTGCGCCCGAGCGGCACGGTCCACGCGTCGTCGCGGCGTTTGCCCAGCAGGTAGCCCTCCAGCGAGCGGCAGCAGCGGGCCTTGGCGAGCTTGTGGCTATCGGCCGCGAGCGCGGCGCGCGTGCGGGCCAGCACTCTGTTCCAGCAGCTGGTGGCATCCATCGCCGGTACTGCCGGCAGCGCGGCCGGCATTTGTGCGAGGTGCATGCGGTCGTAGTACGCCCTGCTGTCCAGGAACGCAAACAACCCCCGGTCTGCCGCGCCCTGGCTCCAGACCGTGCCGTCGTCCTGGTTGTGCGACCACGCCCGGTACGCCACCGGCACGTTGAGCCCCAGCGGCTGCACCCCGAGCGTAGACGCCGCGACGGGCGCCTCGAGCAGCGGGCGGTCGCCGCGCAGCAGCTCCTTGGCCGAGCTGGACAACAAGCGCCCGGGTTGGCGTTGTCCGATGGACTGCGACTGCATGCCTACCGCGTACACGAGGCGCGGGCCCGTCATGTGCTCGTGGAACAGAGTCAGCGCCGAAGAAAAGCTCAGGTGGCGGGCGAGCGACAGGTCCACAAAGTTACAGTCGGGCGCGCGGGCCGCGAACTTGCTCAGGCTCTCGCAGCCTACCTGCACCGCCGACTCTTGGATGCTGAGCCACACCAGGCAGCCCTGGTCGCGCAGAGCGCGCCACACGGCCAGGCAGTCAGCGGGTGCCGGCGGGAGCTGGTTGCTCACGAGGTAACTGGACGCACTGTCGTGCGGCCGGCGCAATTCTCGCAGCCGCCAGCCGGCCCAGATGCGGCGCACGTCGGCCGGCAGCGGCACGACACCTTTATTGACGTGCAACACGGGCGCCGACAGCCGGCCCGCGTACGTGTGGATCGTCAGACGTTTCTCGTCGCGGTCCAGCAACAAGCCCAGATGCCTCAGGGCCAGCCCCCCCGCGTCTGCCACGTCGTTGCCCTGCGCCCCGCGCTTGAGCGCCCGCAAGGCCAGTAGCATTTGTTCGGCGCCGGTGGCGCTGATGGACCCCAGCACGCGGCCGTGGCACTCGACCACAAACGGGCCCGGCGACAGCTGCGACGTCGCGGCCCGACATTTGTCTGTGACCCAGTCCTCGAGCGCGGCGGCCCACGCGCTGTCCAGCTCGGGGGTGATGGTGGTAAACAACGACAGGCGCTTGCCGTAGCCCGACTTGGCGGACTTGCTGGTCTCGTTCGGGTCCAGAAAACTCAGCTGCGAGACGTCGAACCGCTGGTCGGACGTCATGCCCTGGCCGTTCGGCACCATCTGGCACACGCGGCGCGCGAGCGAGTACTTCTTGGCCAGGTTGCCGCGCAAGTGCTGCAGCACGCGCTGCAGCGGCTGCGCGTCGCTGGCGCCGGCCCGGTCCCTCGGTGACGCGAACTCCTGGAACACACGCGACATCTGCGCGCTGTCTAGCAGGACAATCGGGTCGACGCAGACGGCCAGCCCGCCCCACGACGTCAGGCGCGACTGCGCAAACGAGCGCACGCGCTGGAAGGCGCGCTGCAGATTGTGCGAGTAAAGCTGCGCCAGCGTCAGCACCGCCCGGCTCTGCATGGCGAGCGGGTCCGACAGGCCCGCGGACGGCTGCCCCTCGGCCACCGACAGCACGGACGGCAGCCCGGCCTCGGCGCGGCTGAGAGCCCGCGCGCCGTCCGCCAGGTGCTCGGCCTTGCGCGTCCCCGTACCGCAGCAACTGTTTATTGCAGTCGTCGTCGAGCGCGTAGTCTGCCACAGTCGCGGCGCAGCGCGCCGGCAAACGCGAGGCCCGGCGCACTGCATTTGTTAGCCACTGCGCCGCGCCCGGGAAAATGTGCAGCAGGAACCTGTTGCGCAGCCACCACAGCCCCTGCCCCTGCATCTGCTCGACCGAAAACTGCTTAGTCCGCAGGCACCACAACTGCCCCAAGCGGAACAGGGCCTGCTCGCGCGTGACGACTCCTTCGTTAAGCGCCCAGGAACGGTGCTCGATGTCTAAGTACACGGCCTGGGCGCACGCGTCGTCGCCGCGGGTCACTAGCTGGCGCAGTTCTTTCCAACACTCCACGCCGAGCGCGCGCCACAGCAGTACGAAGGGCAGGTCGCACGGCTGCCCCACAAAGACCCGGGCGGTCAGCACGGGCAGGGCCGAGTCCGAACGCGTCTGCGCACGCACAAACGTTTGCACTCGAGCTTGCGGCAAGCAGCTGTTTGCCACGGCGGGCCCGCGCTGCCGCGCCGCCCTGGTGGCCCAGGCGTCGGCGAAGTCGGTGGGCGGCACGTTCTGTCGGTTGCCGTAGGCACTCCTCAGTGTCTGGTCGCGGCGGCCGCCCGGCCCGTATCTGGGTACAAGTGCAGCTTGCGCTGGCGCTTGGCGCCGACCATCAGCGCCTCCTGGTTGTGCATGTTGTCGACGTGGTACTGCGCACAGTGCGGCCCCGCGCCCCCGCCGCCGTGTTCGCCCTCGTCATCGAGCGCGGCGCGCGCCGGCGCTAGCGGGCTGTCCACGCCCTGTCCCGCCGCAATTGCGTTGGTCTCGGTCTCTTGCGCGCGACCCGTGTGCCACACGACGGCGCGGCGGCGCGTCCCGCCCGGTGTGCTGGCGGTCGCCGAGATCTTGTAGACCTCGCGCACGACGGCCCCGGGGCCCGTCTGCAGGGTGTGGCTAAAGGTAGTGTCGGGCGCGCGCCCGGCCAGCGAGTTGTTGCGTTTATCCCACTGCCGCAGCAACGGGTGGTCGAGCGGCGGCACTTCGCGGCCCTCGATAGCCCAGGTCACCCCGTTCAGCAGCACGAATGGGACCCAGCAACCCACCTCTAGGCCCTGCTCACTGCGCCAGTAGTGGCTGTCGGCACTGGTGGTAAACCAGCGCCTGATCGCCGGCCACCCCGCCCGCAACGCGCTGGGCGGGGGCAGGTTCAGGGGCCATGGCAGCGTCAACAACGTCACGACGCGCGGGGGCGGCAGCCACGCTTCGTGCGTTACGTCTTCGTACACTCCGGAACTATTCCGCCGCTGCAGGGCCCAACGGACCTCGGCCCTGAGCTCGGCGCACCAGCTGCCGCCGGTCTCGCACAGCACCCCATAGCTGCCGCGCGGGTCCTCGAAGCCCTTGAATTCAGTTGACATCTTCAGGATGTACACGGGCCCCGCGTCCTCCGTGCCGGCGCGCCCGCGCGCCTGCACGGGCACTAGGCGGGGCACGCAGATAGCTGCCGCCGCGACGTGCTCCGACCGCAGCCAATCCCTCAGCGCCTCCCGCAGGCAGGTGCCCTGGTTCCGTTTCTGGCACAGCTTGTCGAATTCCTCCGCCCCAACAAAGCGCAGGCGCGTCTGCAGGGAGAGCTTGTTGACCAACCCCGGCGCTACGTGCGTCACGAAATTACGCAGGCTTTCAATGGCGCAACGGTTGTGCTTGAATTCCTCTTCGACAAAGGCCAGCGACAGCGCGCCAGCCTCTTGTACCGTCGCGACGGGCTGAGCCCCTACACACAAATCTCGCAAACATTCGTCGCGTGCTAGTTGTTGCGCGATGAGGGCAGAGATCGTTTCCGCCGAGGCGTCCATCCTCGGCCGCGCGCCGTGCCCCCACTTTTCTCTCTTCCCCCCCTTTTTTCCTTCTGGCTGCGCCTTCCCTCGCGTTTGCCGGTGGGGGAGACGACGAAAAGAAAGGATCTGGGAAAAGGGCGGAACTATATTATTCGGCTGTGCAAAAGGAAGGGGGAAGAGCGGGGGATCGATCCCCAAACTCTCTCCCACCCCACCTTCCCCCCGCCCCCGCCTATTGCCAGAACAAGGGGCCGTGACAAGGGGAAGGTGGGTGGAGGGGGGTGGGATGGGCGGGGGAGTGGGGACTGGGCGGGGAGGGGGGGAGGGGGGAGGGGGGACAAAGCAAGAGAAAATTAGCGGCGGACATTTCCGTAGGATTTCGCAACACACGCCCCAGGAACGGGAAGAGAAGGCCTCCCTGTTCTTTTTTAATGTAAAGCACGGGAACCGCATGACTGACAGCGAACTGCGCGTCTGCGCGTTTATCCAGAGACACTTCCCTTGTGGTAACAACTGCGGAGATGATATCAAGGATCATGCTTTGTCGGTATGCAAGCATCCCTGGCTGTCCTCTCTCAACTATTGGGAAAAGCTGGCGGGCAGCGATCGCTTAAACAAGGCCCAGCACTGCGTGCCAGAGAGCAAGGAGTTTGATTCAATCCTGTGTTCGCCGATGCCCCGTTCTATTCTCACGACACTTTTTATGTTCTGGGATGAAAGTGCCGAAGAACAGAACTTTAAGATCAGCCCCTGCTGGTTGCTGACGGAGACGCATCTCTGGGACCCACGCCTGTGCGGCCGCAAGAAGAGGGATATCACTAGGTGCACGTCGGGGGGCCTGCCTACCGGCACGGGCCTGAGCACGTTGGAGGAGGTTGTACTGGTAGTAAACTGCACGCTAGAGCTCATGGCCCGGCAGCACCGGGAGCGGGCCTCGTTTTATAACAGTGTCAATCAACGCTGGCCCGAGGTTGTACAACTTGGAGAACTCAACGCACTGGACCAGGCGTACGACGACAATGGCCAGCTGCTGATTTCGCAGTGCCCCACCAAGGGTCTGCAAGAACTGCGTGAACACGTTCGAAACCTGACCGAAAAAAAGGGGGGGAAAGAGCCCTGCATCTTCATCGGCACGCACGGCAATGTGCTCTATAACGCACTGAGCGCCCGGGTTCTTAACGGCAGTATTCTCAAGATCGGGGCGGCCTTTACCAACAGGGAATTCGCGATCGAAACGCGCAAGCAGGTCTTTCCGGGCTGGCCACTTTTGCGGCCGGGCGACTGCCGAGTCAAGGTTCTAGAGGTTTGGGATTCAACAACGGCTGCCGGCCTTAAAGTATTGCGCTCGCAACCGAGAGAGCCCCAGTCCAGAAATTTATTAAAATCACAAACATAGCTTTCAAAGCCCAGGAAGAGCGAGTACTTCAAAGAATTCAGGCCCGCCACACACCAATTCCTCCCTTACTTGTTTAGGGAGAGGCCCCGGCGCCGCTCGCCCCCCCCCCCCCCCCAGCGCCAGGGCTGCCGCCGCCTTTCTTTGGTCAAAATGCTTTTCCCAGTGAACGCCTCTCTTCCCACTTTCAATCCCTCCCCCTCCAGCCTATCCACACCTCCCCCCCCCCCCCCCCCCCCCCCGCTCTCCCGAGTCTCGTGTTCCAGACAGCCCTTGGGCTCCCAAAAAGAAATATAGGGGGGGGGGGCCTAGCCCCCCCCCCCCCTTTTGCTTGCTGTACGTGGGGGTACAAGGGATGGGGGTTAAGCTAGGGCAGGCCCCCCCCTCTGCTCTGCTTCTGCTGCGCATTTCTTTTTTTTCGTCTCGTTGGCTTCTGCCTGTTGCGCGCCGCTTGCTAGGCCCCCCCCCCCCCGTCCTGCCCCTCCCCCCCTTCCGTCGTAGTGCGTGCCAACCGTTCGTCGCGCATAAGATCCTGCACCTGGCCCCCCCCCCCCCGCGCACCCTTTTTTACCTCCTCTTGTTTATTTTCTATCATCCCACGGACAGAAAACCAAAACAAAACCCTCTCCCCCTTTCCATCCCAACCTCTCTCTCTCTCTCTCTTGGGGCACTTTTCCTCTCACCCCACACGCACTGGCCTCCCCCCCCCCCCCCCCCGCGCCGTGGGGACGAACATGGCCGCGACGACCGCCCTCTGGACCTGCCCACACTGCCCTGCACAGCACAAGTCTTACACGGACTTCAAGAGACACATGGCCAGGCACCGCAGAGCGCTCAGTGGCCTCGCGGGGGTTGAATGCCCGTTGCGTGGATTCACCGTTACCAAGAAGAACAACCTGCGTTCGCACCTGAACACTCACACCAAGCCATTCATTTGTTCGCTCTGCCCGCGCAGATTCGCACGGAGGAGCGGCCTAGAAACGCATTCGCTCAGGCACGCCCAAGGGTGGAAGCCCAGGTGCGCGGTGCCCGGGTGCCAAAGTACTGCCGAAGCACAGCCGCCGCAGGTGCTGCCGTCGATCTATGTGCCGGCGCCCTGTGGCTGCGGGGTGATGTGCCACGTGTGCGGCAAATTCCTGAGGCACAAAGGCAGCCTGCGCTTGCATCTCAAAATCCACGACCCGCACAAGGACTACGAGTGTGCCTTCTGCCACCGGAAATTTACTCAGAAGGTCAACTGGGAAAGCCATCTGACACAGCACACCGGCGTGAGGCCCTATCGCTGCGAACAAGGATGCTGTGAAAGGGCTTTTGCAACCAGTCAAGCACAGAGCGCTCACAGGAAAGCGTACCTGCGGCGGACGAGCGGGGGGCGGGCCTGATCTTGTTCCGCTACCAAAAACAAACAGGCGGCTGGTTTCTGTAATTAAAAAAAGAAGCTGCGGAGAGTGTGTAAGTAGAGAGTCATGCCGGTCCATTCGAGGCGCTTCTATTCAGCAGTCGTGGATAGTGCTCTGGCCTCGTACGCGCTGTATTCAGTCTCCGAAGTACGAACGATTAAGAGCCTGGACGATGAAACCTTACGGGCCCAAACATCCAAGCGTGGGCTCGGGGTGATCGACGACGAGTCTTTTGGTTTGGCTCTGTACCGCGCGGGACATTTTCGCGAGGCCAGGCGCGCGCTGTGGTCGGCTGCCAGCTCGGGCTCGCGGCTCGCGGCGAGGCTGCTGGGGGACATACAACCTGGGCCTGGGCGGACGAAAGAACAACGGGCTGGCCATCTCGGCCTGGGCCCTGGCCGCCCACCAGGGCTGCAGCTCTTCGGCCTACAATCTGGCTGTCTATTTGCTTGCGGGCATTAGCTGTGTACGTGACGCAAGGCGGGCCGCGCGCACGTTTCTCGCTCTCGCCAGCGCAGTGGACTGCTTGGACTCTATGTACGCCTTTGCCTACTGCGCTCGCAATGGGCTGGGCATGCAGCAGGACCAGGGGCTGGCCCTAACCGTGTACCGGAGGGGCGCGGGTCTAGGCTGTTCGAACTGCCAGTACATGGTAGGCTTCTTCTGCGAGAGGGGCATCGTCCACCCCTGCCACGTTGGTCTGGCTATAGTGTGGTACACGATTGCTGCGAGGAGCGGCGACCGGCAGGCACTGCGGGAGTTGCGCGAGCTGTGGGTCCAAATAATCAGCGGGCACGCCGCCGCCGCGCGCGGGCGGCCCGGACCTTACATGCAAGCAGAAATGCCAGAAACCAAGAACTTGTGTTAAACCAGGCGCACAGACCCAAGGAACAAAAGAAGACGGGCCCCGCCACGGGTGCGGCTTTTCAGCACTCTCAGAATCTTTGCTTCAAAAAGCAAGAAAATTCTGTCGTGGTTGATTAATTTGCGTTTTGGTTGGACCTTGCTTCTTTTCTCCCCTACCCTCTTTTGTTGTTCCGCGTCTTTTGCCAGCCCCCGTGCGCCGGGGCGCGCAGCGCTTGCATAGCGGCTTGTAGGGAAATTTGGCTTTGGAGGGCAGCAGCAAAAAATGGGGGTCGGGAGGGGCGGGGACAAGCGACGCCCGCGCGTACAGCGCTGGAAATATCCAGAGGCAGGTTCGGAGGTCCCTTTTCTTTGCTGTCCCAGGCCCGCCCCCCCCCCCCCCACCGTTTTTTTAAACTGTTACTAGTTTATTAAATGTTAGCAAAGAAATGAGCTGTAAGTCTTGCTCGTCCAAGCGTCAAAGAAGGGCCGAGACACGTGTAAGTCTAGTGGCGCAAGTAGCGGCTAGAGAGAGTTTTGGTCGCCTGACATTATAGACACGTGCCTCGAAAGGGCCGCCGGCGAGCCACAGAATGCAACTTTGCTCGTGCGGGCGGGGTTGCATTGCCTTGAACAGTGGGCCTGGCATACGACGGACCCAATCCCCCGGCCCAAATTCACAGAGCTGTTGGAGCTGCTGTCCAACCAGCGCTGGCACGAAGACCTCGACACGCTCCGCCGCGTGGTGGAGCTGTTCAGAGACCGTCATCTGCCGTGGGTCGACTTGGCCGCCAGGACCAAGCTGCTAGCGCATGATCTAAAAACTCACCGCACAGATATCGAGACGCTGTTCAACCGAGACCGCGTGTGTTGGCTGTCGCTAGACAGCAGTCATACCGAGCTTGTCAAGGCGTGCCAATCGATTAACAGCGAGCTGACGCGGCGCGCGCTGCAACTAGCAGGGCTGAAACTAGCAGGGCCGCCACTACGGATTGTCCACCTCAACCAAGTGTTGGAGTGCTGGGCCTCGGCGCTGGACCAGGCCCTGGCATGGCAGGTCAAGGACCCTGTAGTGCCGCTCCGGCCCTGGCCCGCGCTAGAAACCTGGTTTGGGTCTAAAAGGCCCGGCGGTTCTGATAGGCTGGGGGGCGACTGTCTAGGAAAGGTTTTCAAGCTGTTTTGGTTGGCGGCGGACAGGTGCTTGCGGCAGGCCAACAAAGAAGACGACGAGACAAGGGCATCCGCCAGCGACGGAGACAACGTAATTACTTATAAGAAAGTACGCTCTCAGAAACGTGTTGTCCTACCGTTGGGGCCTCTGCCGCCGGCCTTCGCCTTCGCCTGGAGCTACGCCGCCAACCTGACGCACAGCGAGATCATCGGCTGTGAGATCGATTTCCGGGCCCCCGTGCTGTGCGGCGGTAGCTGGCAGGCGGACGCTCTCGGGCAGAGCTGGCCGCTGGCGCTGGGTTGGGACCTTCCCATAGAGGTCGCAAACAGTGAGGCCTGGGTGCTGGACTGGTGGCTGCGCGGGCTGGGCCGCACAGACGGCTATGACTGGCAGCGCAACGTTGGCTACAAGAACGGGTACAGCTACTTTGGTATGGGGCTGATCTAGTCCTACGACTCCGAGCTCGGAGGAGTCTTACACGAACAGAGTTTGGATCTTCTGTCGCTGCTTGCCAAATTCACACACGGCCGCGCTCGGCCTTTTGCGCGGCTGTGCCCGCGCAAGCCGCGTTGGAACGGCAAGAACACCCTCGACATCTCGAGCGGGGATCTACAACGGTACACTACTTTCTTGGTCTCACACCAAGACCCAAGCGACGACTTGGGTCACGCCATAGTTTTTTTCCGGCAGGGCAACACTATCTTTGTCTATGACCTAAACACGCGTGTCAGCTGCCAAAGGTGTACAAGTCTAGCCCAAGCCCTACGAAAACAAAACTTGAACTTTGAAGTCAAGAGTGCGGACGAATCCGCCGGGGGGCACGACACCGCGGACCAGAGAACTGAAGGGAGCTCTTCCTGTTGTCGTTGGCGCGGGCCCTGCGGGTTACTGTGAGCCAAGACCGCAAGGACTTACGGTTTTCACGCAGGATTAGTCATCCCTGGCTGCTCCTGGTATTTATGCTCTGGCAGAAGTTTATCATGACAGCGCGTGACAAGATGGTGCTGTCGACAGCCCAGGAGCCAGTGTCAACCGTGAGGGCCAGAACCGTCGCCATGTTTAGGACCCTGCCCGAACAAGATCACGTGAAGCAGGTTCGGGACGCCCTGGGGCCGCGCCTGAGAATTTGTTTTTAGGCACGCTCTAAGCTAAGAATTTTCGCAACCGGGGCGCGCGGCTAAAAAGCAAGTCTCCTCCCCCCTCCCCCCGGAACTCAATTTCACAGAATTCCTTTTTTTTAAAAGTTTTATTTTATTGTTGTTGTGGTGGGTCCGGCAGCCTTTTGCTCGTCCGGTTGCAGCAGGGCCAGGACGTCTTCCAGCTTGACCCCGGCCGCGGAGGCGCGCAGCGCCTGCATAGCGGTCGTATGGAAATTCGGCTTGTCCTTGGTACGCCTGGCCAGGAGATGGGGGGCGCCCGCGTCAGTGAGCTGGATTTCCCAGATGCCGGCCACCGACGCGGGCGCCACGGCCGCATTGAAAAGTGTCAGGCTAGCACCGAAGCCCCTGGTGACGGGCGCCAGCTCGTTCTGTGGGACTGCGTACGCGAGGCCGACGTGAGTCACGCCCTCGTGGTGGTGGCAGCCGGTGCGTTGGAAATAAAGCTTGCGGGGCGGTAGCCCCGCCCTCTGGCGCATCAGTTCCTCCACGACCTGCTGGGGGGTTGCCACGACCGGCGGGCCGCCCGTTTTTGCGTTGCCCCCCCCGGGCTTCCGCAGCCAGCGCACGGGCCACTTGGCGCTGTCCGCGGTGTGTTGATCGAGCGGCAGGCCTTCCAGCACAAACGAAGACGGGACCCAGGAACCCTTGGCCCGGTTGAACACGCATTCTCCCCAGGCACCCGGCAGTGCGGACGAGCGCGGGAAGACCAGCGGTGCCTCGCTCTTGGGCGCACAGAACGACTCGTCCTCCGAACTAGGGGTCGGCGGCGTGTGCGCCGACCAGACCGACCAGTACTGCCTGAGCAGCGCACCGGCCACGGCGGGCGTCAGCGCCCTGTCAAAGAAAAGCTCTTGGTGCAGCCGCAGCGGAGAGTGCGGCGCCGGCGGCACGGGCGGGGGCCCCCACGTCGCACGAGCTCCAGATCTACGGGTGGGCTGAATTTCCACTTGCACAGCCCCTGTTGTACACCACCACTGTAGGCGGCGCCCGCGCTGGCAAAGATGAGGCCGTCGACCGGAACTCGGTACTCGCCCTGGTCGAAATACCAGTGGTTGCCGCTGGGCTGGAGGGTGGCCAGCTTGCCGGCGGCCTCGTTTAGCGGAAAGAATTCTTTGCCGACCAGGGTGCGCAGCGTCTGGCATTTGCCGTCCTTGGCCAGGCTAGCCAGGAACAGGTCGCGCAGCCACAGCCGCCGAGAGAAGGGCAGCCCGGACAGCGACTGCTGGCCGTACGCCAACAGGTCGCAAACGCGCAGCAAACGAGCGTTGGTGCCGGCGTTCTGGACCAGCTCTGCATCGAGCAGAAAAAACATTTGGCCGTCGCTCTCGTCGAACGGGGCGTCGGGCTCGACGTCCTCCACGTACGGCTTTTCTCGCTTAATAAAAAAACACTTGCCCCGCAAGAACAACACCAGCACGCGCACCCCGTCGTCCTTGGGCGCCACGAGCCAGTCGCCGCCCCCCTTGCAGATCAGGCCTAGTTCGTGCGCGCCCAGGTCCCGGGGCATAGTGAATAATCTGTCGGGAGATGCATGTTCATCCAGCCCTAGCACGTAATTCCCAGGAGCGTGGCTTGGTGGGGTTTGCCCTTGGTTTGCAGCGGCGGGGGGGCCGCCGGCGTGGCGGTCCCATACAACACTTCTAAACAGCGGCGCTTTTTGCTCTTCATCTCTAGACAGTCGGTAGAACGGGACGGGCGGATCAGATCAGGCCAAGGAAGGTCCACTACTTGTCCGGCACGGGAAAATGACACGGAAACTATAGGCCACGCAAGAATAAAGGTACTGTTTCCCCCCCCCCCCCACCCACACCCCCCGAGGAAAAGGTGTGGGGGGGGGGGGTGGAGAAACGAGGAATTGGAAAGAGGGAGGGAGGGGGTTGGTCCAAACAGCGCACTACTGGAGATAAAAAAACAGCGATGGAAGAGGGGGGGGGGTGGCAAAGGGAGGGAAAAAGGAGGAAAGGGGGGAAAGTTAAAAAGAACGAAAAGTCTTCAACCTCCCGAGGCGAGAGGGGGGGGGGGGCGGGAAACGGGGCGGGGAGAAAGGCGGAGGGAGGGAAACGGTATGAAGCGGCAAAAGAAAAACAAGCGAAGTACTTTTCTTTGGCGCAGTGACCGGAAATCTGGTTTTGGGTTGGCTACTGGGGGGGGGGGGGCAAAGGCGACTGCGACCCAAAAGTGGGGTAGGAAGGGGGGCGGAGAAAAATGCAAACACTGACTGGTTGGCGTCGGCTGCTGCGGACGCTACCGGGCGAGCAATCAGCACCCTTCGCGGTCATACTTGAGGCCCAGGCCATTGGAACTTTCTGCCTGTTCGTGTTGATGCGGCAGAACCGTCGCCCTGTGACTAGAGGAGAAAAGGCTCTTTTTCTTCTGTGTGTTTTTCTGTGGTGGGCTCGGTACACCCTGCATTTGACCGCCGGCTTTCCTTGGCAGAGACGTCTAGACAGGGCCTCGCTCCTGACTGCACAGCCTTACGCGGGCCTCCTTTTGTTGCGGTGCCAAGCGCCAAGGCTACAGCGAATAGTGTGGTACAGCCTGTACTGCCTGCTGGGCATTTGCGGCGTAGCCGCGGAGGTGCCCTGGACAACCTTAGCGGAAGTGGCCTGGTTGCTTCTGCTGGCCTGTCTGTTCCGCGACCGGGGCTGGCTGCCCATCGTTATGCTTGCAAGCTCTTGTGTTACTGGTTTTGTCTGGTATACCGAACGGCTTGTATGGTGCCTTGCGCTAGCCGCTCTATCGGAGGCTGCTTTCTTTCTGTGGTTACAACGAGAGGAGCGACCGACAGTTGCGCAAGGCACCAGACACACGCAGCCGGACTACCCTGCCCCTATTAGCTTCCCGAACTTGCAGAGCTTTATCACTGCCGATACCCTCGATGAAGACTCCGACGATTGAAACAAACACCTTGCTGTGAAATCCGCACAAGCGAGACAAAAGAGGGGCAAGAAATCTTTCGTGGAGCGGCGGCGTAGTGGTTGGCCAAGGATGCCCACTCTCTCTCTCGCTTTCCTTCCTCCCCGGCCTTGTCAGGATCAGATGTACGAGGTTTCGGTAAAGGGGGGGGGGGGTTGCTATTCCCTTTTGCTCTCTCTCGCACAAAGTTTTAGCAGCGGAGCAAGACAAAGGGAGGGAGTGAGAGGGGGGGGGGAGGGGAGGAAGGTTGGTGAAAAAAAGAAGTTGTTTGCGCGGGAGGGCTCTAGGAGAGCACAAACGGTAAAGAATGTTACCGAAACCGACAAGCAAAATCTGTCTTTGTGCACAGTAAAGAACAATGAGACCAAAAAGATTAAAGGCAAACAAATTGTAGTCAGGGGGGGGGCAATCTTAGCCTCTCAAGTGTTGCCTGCTATTTCTTGATTATCTTTTCTCGGTCCCTGGCCTTTCTTTTTCTTGGGAATCCGACACAAAACCCTTTCTCCTCCACCCTCCGAAAGACTCGTTCCCTGCTCTGGTGTTATGCTTTACACGCAAAGGGCTTGGTAATGTCTAAGCTACGCTTTACTTGGTTCTGGAGAATCTCCTTTGCGCTCTGGTTACTAGCAACACGGGTGTGTGCCTTCTGTCCGTGCACGTTTGCATGCGCGGTACGTTTACGATACCAGAGTAGCAAACTTTACAGGCCGGGGTTTGCATCGCCCGCGCCCCTGCAAACTACTTGGTCTGCGTCCCCGCCGGCTACGCCTTCGGCGCGGGCCTCACCTTCGGTGTCCACGTCACTTTCGGCGCGGGCCTCACCTTCGGTGTCCACCTCCCCTCCTGTGTCCACTTCGACTTCGGTGTCCACCTCCCCTCCTGTGTCCACTTCGACTTCGGTGTCCACTTCGACTTCGGTGTCCACCTCCCCTCCTGTGTCCACTTCGACTTCGGTGTCCACTTCGACTTCGGTGTCCACCTCCCCTCCTGTGTCCACTTCGACTTCGGTGTCCACCTCGACTTTGGTGTCCACCTCCCCTCTTCCTATGTCCACCTCGACTTTGGTGTCCACCTCCCCTCTTCCTATGTCCACTTCGACTTTGGTGTCCACCTCCCCTCTTCCTGTGTCCACTTCGACTTCGGTGTCCACCTCCCCTCCTGTGTCCACCTCGCCTTCGGTGTCCACCTCGCCTCCTGTGTCCACCTCGACTTCGGTGTCCACCTCGCCTTCGGTGTCCACCTCCCCTCCTCCTGTGTCCACTTCAATTTCGGTGTCCACCTCCCCTCCTGTGTCCACTTCGACTTCGGTGTCCACCTCCCCTCCTCCTGTGTCCACTTCAATTTCGGTGTCCACCTCCCCTCCTCCTGTGTCCACCTCGCCTTCGGTGTCCACTTCAATTTCGGTGGCAACTTCACTTTCGGTGTCCCCGTCCGCAATCCCTGCTGTTTGCACAGCGCCCGTTGACGGTTACAACAGCAGCCAGTGCGGCCCCGTGCCGGGGCCCGCCGACGAAACCCTGCCCAACGCGGCCTGGCCCTCGCCGTGGCTGGAGAGTACGAGCGTGCGGATAGCAGCCCCCTTCGTCTCCCTGCGGCTCTTAGTGTCGGTGCCCCAGCCCTGGGGTACGCTGAACGCAGTTCTGGTGCAACCAACTAATTACACCAACAACAGCACCGTAGCTATCCAAAGCTCGGAACCGACTCGTTGTTTTTTCGGCACTGTCTGGCAAGCAACGATAGGCCTGACTTGCAGTTGTAGGGACTGTGGTGCGCTCGTGCTGCTGCTACGTTCGAGCTGTACCAACGAGGCTTCCCTCACCATTGACATACCGTTGTCGGCCCTCAACTACACCGCAACCGGGGCCGATGCCTTAACTACATCTTGGGGGGTAGACATTGCAAGCAACGAGATCTGGAGCACGATAGAATTTCTCACCGGCTTCCACACTTCTCTCTGGCCCTGGCCGGATCCAGCGCCGGGCGATGGGCTCTTCTGGGGCAGGGGAGATCTAGCAACTGTAGGGCTGTGCCGGCCCGACGTCGCCAGTTGCGCCCAGCGCTGGTCCAGCCACGCCAGGCTCCTGGCCTGTGCGGGCGGGGCCTCGACCCTGCGCTATTCGCTGGGTTACGATAACCAGAACAGCACCGAGAGCGGTACGGCCAACGTGGAATTTGCCTTCCAACCCCAGAACTGGTGCTTGCTGGTCTGGCTGAACGAGGCTAACTTGTCTCTCTCGCTTGCTGATGGCAACGTTTCTGGCTGTGCGCCAGCCCAGCTGCCCCAGACCCTAGTAGCACTAGGCCCAAATAACCTGTTCGGGCGTACCTGTTGGCTGGCACGTTCCGACAGCGCTTATCAACTCACGCCCGCGCAGTTCTGGCTGCAGGTCTGCGAGGATAATGTCGGCGACCCCGCCGTTCTGCTGGCCTCGGCGGCCGGGTGGGTCAACGACACGCAACCGTCCGTTGCCTGCACACACTTTTGTTTGGACGATCCCTTTGTTAACATCAGCTGGCGATGGCCGAACTCTACGCTCTGGCTAGTGCTGCGCGTAGACCTTGCGTTGCAACTACCCCGCCGGCGACGGATGCTGGCGACGAACGCCGCCGCCAGCGCCCGTCGCAGGGTGTTCCTGGCGCGCGACGCCAGCCAATTGCTACAACAGGCGGCACAGGCGCCGCGGCGGCGGCGCGGCCTGGAGATTCTGGGCGTGTGCCTGTTACTTGCTCTGTGCCTCCTGGCCTGGTTTGTAGCTAGAAAAAAGACTACCAAGAAGAAGACAGCTCTTGACGACTGTGCCAGCCGGCCTAGTGACGAGCTTTTTACGCTGGACCCCTGGAATGACTAGGACTGCCTCGCTTCCTTTGAGAAGGGACGAGAAGAGAGAGGCAGGCCGCGTATTAAAATTCGAGTAAAAAAAGGCAAAAGCTATAGCGCATGTTTGTGTTTTTTCCAAGTCGTTCTTGTTAGCACAAAATTTTTTTAACCAAAAAAAACGTGGCTAGTCTGGCGGGGGAATAAGAGTAGCAACCGGCACCTGGTCAGACTCTGACAGCAAAGATTCGGACAAATCGTCCTCGTCCTGGAAAGGCGTGGCGGGGCCCGCAGCGGGAGCTGGCACACCCAGTCGCCCTCTACGTACAGGCCAATCGTGGGCTCCCCCCCGGGCGCGCGCCCGGGCGCGGTCTCCTGCCCCCTGAATTCCCGCTTGAGGCTCAGGAAGGCCGTGGGCAAGGGCGCGGACGACGGCGTAGACAGCCCCGCCAGCTCGTCCACACACGCCGAGTTCCAGTGCGCCGCCAGGCCGTGCAGCCTGTTCTTGGGCGCTTCAAACGCGCAACCTTCGTAGTGGGGGGCCGCATAGTCCGGCGCAGGCACGTACAGGAAATCGCCCCCGGCGTGGACGGTCCCCGGCACGCCGAGCCGCAGCTTTTCACCGACGAGGCCCAGGAGCTCCTGGCTCAGCTTCTGCGTCGGCGCTATAGTCACGGGCCGGCCCGCCCTGGCGCAGATGTTTTGTAAGTACGTGAGGGCCCTCTCGATCTGCGTTTGTCCGGGTTCCTGCAACAGGTCATGGACCGGCTTGAGCCTGCGGCGGTACAGCTCGACGCAGGCCCCCGCCCACTGATCACTCGTTTGGCGGTCCACGTCGCCCCACAGGGGGTGCTCGGCCACGACATCCAGCAGCCTCAGCACCGGGTGCTGTCGGCGGTCCGGCGCCCAGCCGCCGTGCGCGACAGTACACTGTTCTTCTAGCATGACCAACGCCGAGGGGCTGGCCGAGCAGATCTCCCCCGTTGTCAGCCCGTGCAGACTGCACACCTCGTCCTCTTCTAGGTACAACAAGACCCCCAGGGCGCAGCCCTCCAGCCACCGGGACAGCCTGTTAACCAGCAGCCGCCGGAGCGCCGAGAAGGGCTCCTCCAGCGTGTAGCACGACGACGCAAATAGTAGCAGCTGCACGGACCGGAAGTGCGGCGAAAGGCCGTGCCCTCCGTGCGAGGGCCCCGCCAGGCAGGCGTAGCGCTTGCAGAGCTCCCCGACCCAGAAGTCTGCTTGGGGCTACAGCGCCGCCGGCGGGCCCGGCTCCCCATTGTCTGGCTGCTTCTTCTGGCTGCCGGCGCGGGCCTGCTTCTGTTCACCAGCGCGCAGGCGCTTATCCACCGAGTCCCGCAGCTTCGTAAACATCTTCTGCGTCCCCGGGAGCTCCCTCAGCGGGTCCGCCTGCAGGGCGCCTTTGAGCTTCTCTAACACTTCGGGCGAGAAGTCGTCGCTGCCCTTCCTGCTAAAGTACTGCGCGTCCTTGACCACCCGGTTGTTCTCCATGAGGTGCAGGCGTTTCTTCGCTTCTGCTGGCGGCAGCGGGCCGATGAACATTTTTTCCGTGTCCAGCAGCGCCAGCGGGTACTCGTCGCCGACGTCACAGGACTTCTGCGTGCACTTGTACCGCCCGGCGGTGTGCATCCTTTCGCAGACCAGCCGGTGCGCGTCTACCGCGAACACCAGCACGAGGTTTTGCGCGCTGACGAACGTACACGTGACGCAACCGTTCAGGCTGTTCATGGTCTCCGGCTTGCGGAGGGGGGACTGCCTCCCGCCCTGATCGAAGAAGTACTTCTCGTTGGGGTCCAACACGGCCAGGGCGTCGCACAGGCGCGAAACTAGCGAAAGCACCGACTCCAGCACCAGACAAAGCTGGCCCTCGCTCCTGGCCTCGCGCTGCAGCCAGTCGACGAACGTCATTTCGCCGTCGGTAGCCAGGTACACGGTGTTCAGCACGTAGAAACCCGTCGGGAAAAAGTTGAGCGAGCGCGGCAAGCTCTTGTTCGTGCACTCGGACTTGGGGTCCACCGCCACGTACAGGCGGTTGTCGGACTTGGCGCCCATGCGGGCCTTGTGCGAGCTAGTCAACAAACCTTGCACCAGCGCCGGGACGCTGGTGCTCACCAGGCCGGCGCGTACGCAGTGTTCCAGCCACGCCATCAGCGGCCCCGCTGATTTCTCGCCCAAGGTTTCTTCGGCCTTGTCCGCCGGGTTCACCACAAACGTGTTTTTGACCACCTGGCGGCACACCGAGTAGCGCGCCAGGCACAGCCGCAGCAGCGCCATGGTGTGCAGGTGGTCCGCCAGCAGCAACGCGCCCTCCGCCGAGCCCTTGGTGAAATCGGTCGTTCGTTCGGGCAGCACGGGCTCGCGTTCCGACCACGACACGAAGTGGCTCTGCAGGGTCGCGCGCAGCACCACGCGGGAGGCCCTGCCCCGCTTCGAGGTCATCTGGGTCGACGCCAGCCCGTACTCCTGCAGCGACAGTCCTTCGGTTACCAGCACGTTCGCCGTGGGCGACCGCGCCAGCAACGACGAATGCACCACGAAGTCCTCGCTCTTGCCGCGGGACGTCGCGGCGCCCACGAAGTTCTTGCACGACACCTACGCAAAGTCGCCCCCGAGGATGGGCTGTTCGACGCTGAGGACATCGGCCCGCGCGCCCTCGCGCAAGGTCTTGTGATTGCGCAGCCGCAGGAACTTGCCAGGCGAGTCTTCGCACAGTGTACTAACGCTTTGGAGAAACTCGCGCTCCTTGTGGGTTATGGTCCAATGGCTGTTGGCGGGGAGATTCGTACACAGGCGTGACATGATCCCCTTTTCTTGGCGGCCTCTGCACAACAACAACCGACCAAGGGGTCAGAAACTCCGGCCCCCTCCACTTTCCGTGCGCCCACCACCAACCTCCCCCCCTCTCGGCCTCCCTCCCCCAAACCCCCCTACCGCTTGCTCCAGCCTTCGAGGGCCCCAGAAACTTTGGGGGAGGGATGAATCTTTTTTTTTGTTCTTGGCTACCATGGAAACCCCCCCCCCCCCTCCCCGCTTCCACGCTCTCCCCCCAGGCATGCACGCCGCAAAATGTCCCCACCCCCCGCCGGCATCCAGAGGCCGTGCAAGAACCAAAAAATAAAAAAGAGAAGGACCACGCCCAAAAAAAAGCAACAAAAAAAAATGCTACTGTCAGCAGTGCTGGCGACCCTGCACTCTGCCGCTGCCAAGGCTACGCTCGGGTCGGCCGAGGTCAAGCTCTTGCTAGAGCGGCAGAGCGCACACGAGCTCTTCGTGTCCCGTTGGTCCGTCGAGCAGGGGCAGGCCCTAACACTGCCCGCCATTGTGGTGCCGTCATCTCAGGGTTTCGTGAACTGGGGTGACGGCGGGCCCGACGAGAGCTGCCCAACACCTCCACTGCCGTGCCGGCACGTTTATGCGAGCAGTGGTTTGGTGAGTGTCACCTCAACCCTGGCGCTGGCGGGCTGGACCATGCAACAAGCAGAGCAGGCCACGCGCGATTCGCTGGTGGAAATCGTGAGCTGGGGCCAGGTGATTCTGCACCCATCGAGCGGCCGGCACTTCTACAATTGCAGCAGGCTGCAAAGATTGCCGTCCAGCGCGCCCTTGCACACTGACAAGATCACGTCGCTAGAACAGAGCTTTGCCATGGCCAAAGTTTTCAGCTCGGGGGGTTTGGGGTTCTGGGACACGTCGAACGTAATTACGTTGCGGGGGGCCTTTGCCATGGCCTCGGCGTTCGATGAGGACCTGGCTGGCTGGGACGTCAGCCGCGTGCAGGACGCGGGCGGGGCTTTCGTGAGGGCGGCCGCGTTCAACCACCCTTTGCCGTGGCGCACAAACAACCTGCGGGATACGACCGCCATGTTCGCGTTCGCCGCCGCCTTTAACCAACCGCTGTCTACTTGGTGGACTGGCATGATTACTCGCGCGAACGGTATGTTCATGGAGGCAACCCAGTTTGATCAGGACCTCAGTGCCTGGCGCTTTGGTACTTCTGTCAGCTGCCGCTATTTTGCGCAGAATAGTGCCTTGAGCAAAGAACATTTCCCGCAGGGGATGCCACAAGAATGTGTGTGAAACGGCGCGCGAAAAGAGGTCTGAGGAAAAGGAAGAGAGAAATCGGTTTTCTTTGTTTTAAAAAAAATTAAAAAGAAATGTCGTTGGCGTGTGTAGCATGAACAAAAAAGAAAGTAACGAAGTAGGGTACGGTTCAGATCAAGGGCCAAAAGAAGCACGACAGGTTCTTTCTCTCCACTCTACCAACGCGGGGCTTACATTTCAAGAAGAAAAAGGCTGGGCGAACGACTGCCGACATGAAAAATACACCCAAGCCGGCGCAGAGTGCACCAAAAAAAACAGATTATAGGAAAAAGAAATCACACGCACGGAAAAAACACAGACCTCTCACAGACAACGTTTTCATATACAAACACAAACCTTTCACACACACACATGCGACGATACACACACGCGCAAATTTACTCCTATATTCATCGCAAACTCACATTTACACACACGACAATACGCGACGATACACACAAAAATTCAGACACACACACAAACATGTACGACAAAAATCACGCACACACGCGACGACACACACACGCGACGATACACATACGTGTACGACAAAATCACACGTGCAAAATTTCACACACGACGATACACACACGCGACGATACACACATACGACAAAATCGCACATGCAAAATTTCACACACGACGATACACACACGACGATACACACAAAAATTCACAGACACACACATGTACGACAAAAAAAATTCACACACGCACACGACCATACACACACACATGTACGACTGACAAGATTTCACAGACACACACATGTACGACAAAGTTCACACATGCAAAATTTCACACACGACGATACACACACGACACATTACACACAAATTCACATTCACACCAAAATCACACACGCACAGGGTAGGGGGGGGGCCACTACGATGCCAAAACCCATCGAGCATCCCCAATGGGCTCAACATTATGAATTCCCAATGGGCTCAACATTGTGAATTCCCAATGGGCTGCGTGGGGCGGGGAGGAGGGCCGACATAATGCGCGGGTTTTTGTTACACCACAAAAACAGAAAGCGACTATGTGTGTGTGTTTGTATGTTCGCACGTGTCGTTCTATGTATTTGTGTGTGTGTTCTATGTATTCGTGTGTGTGTGTGTGTTTTGTATGTTCTGTATATTCGTGTGTGTGTGTGTTTTGTATGTTCTGTGTATTCGTGTATGTGTAGTTCTGTTTATTCGTGTATGCGTGTATCATTCCGTGCGATTGTGTGTGTTTGTGTGTTCTGTGTATTCATGTGTGTGTTTGTGTGTTTGTATGTGTGTTCTGTGTATTCGTGTGTGTGTTTGCATGTGTGTTCTGTGTATTCATGTGTGTGTTTGTATGTTCTGTGTATTCATGTGTGTGTGTTTGTGTGTTTGTATGTTCGCACGTGTCGTTCTGTGTATTCGTGTATGTGTAGTTCTGTTTATTCGTGTATGTGTGTATCATTCTGTGCAATTGTGTGTTTGTGTGTTTGTATGTGTGTTCTGTGTATTCGTGTGTGTGTTTGTATGTGTGTTCTGTGTATTCGTGTGTGTGTGTTTGTGTGTTTGTATGTTCGCACGTGTCGTTCTGTGTATTCGTGTATGTGTGTATCATTCTGTGCAATTGTGTGTATCGGTCTATGCATTTGTGTGTCGTTTCTCTGTGTATCGTGCCGTGTGCACAAACTTGGAGAATGGGGGTGGGGGAGTGAGACAGGCATTCCTGTTTTCAAAAAGAATTGTCCCTCGTCCAACCTAAATCTTCTTCCCATCACTGTATCCCGTTTTCTTTTTGTTTGTTTGTTCCGGTGTTTGAACATTAGCTAGCCAATGAGAGCAGTTCCCGTGAAGAAAAAGCCCAAGCTAGGACATACGGGTTCGTTGGTGGCGCAGTTGACCGCACTGCCAGAGGAACTGCTGCGACACCTGTCCCCGTGGTCTCCGCCGTCCGTGGCCGTACTGGGCACGACCTGTCGCAGCCTCCGCAAATGTCTCCTCCCGTTGGCGACCGAAGCGCAGGAAGAACACCTGGCCAGTGTGCGCTTGCCGGTGGCCGACGCAATCGAAGAGATCGCCCTCAAGGGAGGTTACACCAAATTCAGCCTCCACGGCGCTACCCCCAACCAGTATTACGAACATGAGGTTGATTATGATCTGGCTGGCTGCCTGAACCTCCACGCAGGCAAACGCTACAACCTGGATGAACGCATTGCGACGTCTTTGGAATTCTACTGGCACCACAGCCTCGACAGTGACAAAACCAAGATCCGACTCGGCCTGCGGAGCAACGACGTCAACAGTGAATGCGAGAAGTGTGGCAGCTTGAATATTTCTGCGTGGCTACCCCTGAAAGGCGAGCTATTCTGCGTGCAGAGCCGCGCCGAAATCGAGGCCATGCTGAAGCAAATAGTGTCGGTGCATATGCTCAACTTGTTAGGAGATGCCTATATGAAGCATGACACTTACGACAGTGGGTCTATTTCCTGGATGGACCTGCTCGAAAAAGGTGTGACAGGCCCCGTCAAATCTCACTGGGTCTATCGGGATGGCGAGAGATTCTGTGAGGACTGCGAAGAGTTGGAATAGATTGTGTACTGATCATTATAATTAAAATCCAGTTTTTTTTGTTGCTTTTGCGCCTGTGTAGTCACAAAACGGGGGGTCTTTGCGCAGATATTGGTGTGTGGCAGGGGGCCGTTTCTCCAGACATTCTTGTTTTTGTGTCCGTGGGGATGGTAAGAGAAAAAAAATCCGCTAAGTCTTTTGCCACAAATTGCGGCAAAAAAAGTGTCCACCGGTTGCGGCACCTTGTGCACTTGTCGCGAAATTCACCCAATTATGGAACTAGTGAAAAAAACATTTTTGGCCAAAGGACATTTCGGCAAGACATTTTTAGCTAGAGAAAAATTTTGGGGAAAGAAACGCGGGCGGGGAAAAAATTAAATGTGCAAAGAATTCCCCGCCCACCAATCTTTCCCGAAATTTTTCTCTAGCTAAAAATGTTTTGCCGAAATGTCCTTCGCGAAAAAGATTTTTCTTGGTGTGCCGCAAATTACGGGCAGTATCAGTCACCCGTAAGTTGCGGCACCTTGTGCACTTGTCGCGAAATTCGCCGAATTATGGAACTAGTGAAAAAAACATTTTTGGCCAAAGGACATTTCGGCAAGACATTTTTAGCTAGAGAAAAATTTTGGGGAAAGAAACGCGGGCGGGGAAAAAATTAAATGTGCAAAAAAATTCCCCGCCCGCCAATCTTTCCCGAAAATTTTTCTGTAGCTAAAAATGTCTTGCCGCTTCGCGAAAAAATTTTTCTTGGTGTGCCGCAATCTGCGGCAAAAAAAGTGTCCACAAATTGCGGCGTTTTCGGCATTTGGCGCAAAGTTCACTGGATTCGGACAAGACCTTTTTGGAATAAAACCGCATTTGGTGATTTGTGAGCAAGCGGAACATTTCTGCGGGTCCTTATGGCTGTCCTGCTGGTCCTGTTGGCGACCTTTGCGGGCGCCAGGCAGCAAGCACTACGCTACTTCCGCACCGGGGAGAGCGTCCGCTTAGTGAAGGTGAGGGTCCCAGGGTCTTCGCGTGCCTTCTTCATGGCCGAGGACCAGGACCTGATAGCCAAAGGCGTGGTAGACCCCATGCTGCGCTTTCTGCAACCCAGCGAACCGCACATCGGACAGCTGCTAACCGAGGTGTTGCAGTGCAAGGCAGACAATCGCCCTTGTGCCCGGACGCACGACCAGGTCTTTCTGGATATCGGCGCCAACGCGGGCTTCTACACGCTCCTGGCCGCCTCGTTAGGGGTTCCTGTCATAGCCGTGGAACCGCAGCCCCACTGCGTTGCCTTTCTCAAGGCCGCGGCGGCCGCGAGCGAGCTGTCTAGGATTAGCGTGCACAACGTGCTGGCAGGCAACTACAGCAGACCGCAGCACGCGCGCGTGCGCGTGCGCAACGGCTGCTTCGGGACCTGGCCGCACGCAGAGGGCCAGGAGGACGCCGCCATCCACTATTTTGCTGGCGTCGACAACTCGACTACCGACATCGACCTGGTAAACGCCGCGAGTTTGGTGCCCGCTAACACCAGCCTGGTACTCAAGATTGACACGGAGGGCTGCGAGTTCGAGGTCCTGTCGGGCCTGCGCGCCGTGTTTGAGGCCCGGCGCGTGGTTTGCGCCGTCGTCGAATACAACCGGGCCATGTGGTGCCGCCGCGAGCCGTGGGACACGTGCGACCCCGTCCGCTTCAAGCACGACGCGCTGGTGGTCTACGACTGGCTAACCCGGGCCGGCTACGAGCTGTCGGTCTTCGGGCTGGGTTCGCTAGGCAGGGCTGCGTTCTACAACCTCGTGCACGAGCCCACGGCCGGACATTGGCTGACCTTTGACTTCCTGTGGAGCGCGACAGTCCTTCCGAAGACGGAGTGAAACAGAATTTCGTTTAAATTTGAAAAAAGACTCTCGCCTGCGGTATTAAATTTCAAAAAACAAGAAAGAAACAAAAAGAAATTGCTTTTAATTTTACAACAGTTCACTCAAGACGCTGGCGCTTGGCCGGACGCTCAAGCGCGAGCACAGCGCAGCACGCCTCCAGACGCTCCTCGACCATAGGCTTACTTTCTAGTGACCACTTCTGCGCTTTGGGGTCGTAGCACTCTACCTCCTCTAGCTCCATCTCGGTGTCTGGGAAAAAATTGGTGCCTCCGATCACATACAGCTTGTCCCGGAAGACCTGAGCCGAAAAGTCGTGACGACCCAGCTTCAGCCTGCGCGCTGACCGCCACTCGTTGCGCACTGGGTCGTACTTCTCCACTCTCCGCAGGCTCCAGTCGTGGTTGTGGCCCCCGATCAAGTACAAAGAGTTGCCCAAAGCCGCGAGCCGGGCCTGGTGGCGTTTGGTGGGGGGAGCGCAGCGCGTTAGCCAGGCGTCGGTCTTTTCGTCGTACACCAGCAGCGAGTTGTGCATCTGTCGGTCGGACAGCACGACGTACAGACGGTCGTGCAGGACCGCGCCCGTGAGGTCCTCGTAATCGCACGGCAGGCCCTCCTTGGCCTCCCAGCGGTTGTCACGGGGGTCGTAGCACTCATCGGCGCGGAGCAGCTGGCCGTCGTCGTCGCTCCTGCGCCCGCCCACAACATACAGCTTGCCCCGCAGCACTAGACCCAAATGCCCGCTGCTGGCCGTCGGCGGGCTCCACACAGTAGCCTTCCAGCCTTCGGCGGTCAGGGTTTCGGCCGAACGTGATGCCCCCCAGCCGCCGAACACGTACACCGCGCGTTTCGACGAGGCATCGTCGGGCGCTGGTGCAGGGTTATTGGGCGGAACGGCGGCACGGCTTTGCGACATTGTCACGTTCGTAAGAACCAGGAAGGGCTGTACACAAACGAAAAAAAAAGAAATCTCTCTCTCGCTCTCTCTCTCTCTCTCTCTCTCTGCGCTGCAACCACAAGAAGTGAGAGAGAAAGGTCCTTTAACTCTCCCCCTTGTATTCTTCCACCACAGTATAGTTTAATAAGAGCTCAAAGTTTTTTTTTTGGTGTTGCGCCGCCCTTCAAGGGCCTGCGAGGAACCCCCCTGTTGGCAGCATATGTTGTAGCTGTAGGCCACACGGCGCCATCTCCTCATTCCCGAGTACGCTGGCTTCTCTAGCCTGGTTGAGGAAGGCTTCTGTTTTTTGGAGATTGTCCTGCAACAACTGAAAGTGTTTTTCGCTCATTTGATAGCGTTCAGCTGTAATTCTGTCTTGGTTTTGTCTGACGTGAGGGGCGAGATTAGTCTGGAAAAGACCCCACACGAGCAGTCCTTGTTGGATGGGCACGAAGAGTATACGTTTCCACCCCGTCCCCTTGTACGTGCACGCAAAGTCCATGGTCTGGATCACCTGGAGAAACTCCTGGCGGTAACTGACGTCCCAACAGCTCCTAATTACGTCTAATAGCTCCAGGTCTACTTGCAAGATATTAAGTACAAAGCTTTTTCTTATGGCCTCTAGGTCTGCTACTAGGTGCGATCTTTCGTTCCGCAGACACACATGGCAATAATGGTACAATGGTATTCCCCATGTCACTGCCCTTCGTCTAAGGCAGCGGGCACAAGGCCAATCAGTAGGCCACAGACCGTTAACTATGCTGCTCTCTCCGATCATGTACGCTAGGGTGTCTCGGACTACAGTTTTTCACGTATGTCCTTCCACGAAATAAACTAGTGGCATTCTTATGTTTGAGCACAGTAGGTAAGAGCTCCACAACTGAGCACCAAGCGAGTGTGGTTTCCTTTTGAAAAAGCTGGTGCCAGCAAAGGCATGGAACAGGCATTGGAAGTCCTTGAGGGACAGGAAGGGAGCAATCAAAGCAAACTCGCTCGCGAAAAGGAACCAAAATGCCCCACAGGCAAACTCCCTTTGCTTCCGCGCGACAGGGGTGGAGTTGAGGTGATATCGCTTTCGTGGAGGCTTGACGTAAGCGCGTTGGCGAGTGTTGGAACGCTTAGAACGCTTTGGCATGTGTGTGAGATGATTGCGAAGCGCAAAAAAAAGAAAACAAGAAAGATCAAGTGCCCCTCCGGAAGAGGGGGGGGGGGCGCGGAACCACTAAAAAAAGAAAGAGAAAAAGAGATTTACTACAATTTTGTGTGTGTGAAAGACAAACTGCTTAATGTCCTTGCCAATATCATCGTCTCCAAAGGCTGAGAGCGTGTATGTACAATCAGTAACACACACACACGTTCACACGTTCACACATTCGCCAAATCACACACACGCACATTCACAAACCCACATACAGACAGACATAAGAAATCTCACACACGCATTCACAAATTCACACACATTCGCAGAATCACACACACACGTTCACATAATCACACACACGTTCGCTTAATCACACACACAATCACAAACCCGCATACACACACACAAGAAATCTCACACACACATTCACAAATTCACACACATTCGCAGAATCACAGACACGTTCGCATAATCACATACACAAACCCGCATACACACATTCACAAATTCACACACATTCGCAGAATCACACACACACACGTTCACATAATCACACACATACACACATTCACACACACGTTCGCAAAATCACGCACACTCACACATTCGCAAAATCACACACACCTAAACAAAGGACCGAATCTTCTATAAGGTCATTATCACCAAAGATCATAGACCACGATAGGCAGAAAGAGCAAGGGTGGGGGGGGGGAGGAGGGGGCCGCCACGATGCGAAAAGGTCCATTGGGGACACACAATGGGCTCGCCATTGCGCAAACCCAATGTTGACAGCATTGAGGGAGCCATTGCTCGCTGACTGCGGGGGCCTGGTGCGACCGTTGGCTGAACCTTGATCGCTGCACGGGAGTCAGCCCCGAAGCGCTAGCCGCTTACCTGACGCAGGTCCGGCCGCTCACCTTGTTGCTGGCCGAACTCGACCCGTTCCTAAGTAGACCCTGGACCATCGTGCCGGCCGGCGGGCGCCTGCGGCAGCTGAGCCTGCGTGGTTGCCGTACACTGACAGATCTCAGCTGGCTGGCGCCCCTAACCGAATTGCGGACCTTGAACCTGACCAACTGTAGAAGCAGTGATGACGACGCGCTGGCCGCGGTGGCCGGCCTACTGATGTTAACGCGGCTCAAACTCTTTCGTTGTGACCTAATTACGAGCGCGGGCTTGGCCAGATTGTCCAATCTCAGCAACCTAATCTATCTAGATCTGGGCTTACTCAGCCAACTGACTAATGTCCGGTTTCTGGAGAGACTCGGTCGACTACAATTGCTGCAACTCGGCCGCTGCCCCCTCGGCGACCGGCAATTGCGCCCGCTCTCCGGTCTGACCAATCTGCGAATTCTAGACCTGGGAGGAAATACCTTTCTGACTGATGAGGGGCTCCGGCATTTGCGCCCCGTAGCGTATTTGGCAAAGTTATATCTAAGCTCGTGTACAAGTGTCACAGGCACGGGGTTCGCACACCTACGGGCGTTGCGCCACTTGCACTATTTGAGCCTGGAAAACTGCACCAATGTGGAGGAGACGTACCTACAATATCTGCCAACGGCGCTGCAGGCGTTAAACCTCTACGGTTGCACCCAACTCACCGATGCAGCAGTAAGACAATTGCAGCACCTAAAAGACTTGCGGGTCCTGAATCTGGACTGGGCAAATATTACTCCTGCCGGGGTTGCTCAATTGTGTGATCCGCTAGAACATTGACGTTAGACAGTTGTGAACAGCTGGATGATCGCGTCTTTGAACACCTAGGTCGTCTCGGGCAGTTGCAACAACTAGGTATTTTCTCTTGCACGCGAATCACCCGCGCAGCTATTACACGGTTCAGAATTGTGCGCCCCGGCTTGGTCATAGTCACAGACATAGACGAACAACAGTAAAAAAAACAAATCAATAAAAAAAACTGTTTTTAATTTCGTCAAGAAGAGTTTACTCGTCAAGGCACGCCACTTGGCAATGCACGCACACGCTGACCTCCTGCTTCTCAATGCCTGGCGCCTCTTGTGCCAGGTTGTTTTTGACGTGGTTGCTCTCGAGTAGCCCCAGCGCGTCGTCCGCATCTGCGAAGCTGCGCTTGGTGCAGGCGTGAGTGTCGGCCATTTTGCTGGAGGCCAGCAGCTGCGGCTGTAGCACCTTGGTGATTAGCGCTTCATAATGTCGCAACAAGTACTTCGCCCGGGCCCGGGCCGTCACGTGGCCAGAGGTAAGCATCATCCTTACACTGATGTACTGGTCGTCTAGCCACTGTTCGCGCCAAACTCTGTCAATATACTCAGTATCCCCGAGGAACCTTGACAGCGAATCAATTGTCGCCTGCCGACCCTCGTGCTGCGGGTAGAACAGGCACTGGAAGTGCGGCGAACAGACCGAGAAGATCGGCGCAGCCTCTTCTTGCGCGGAGTTCGTAAACGTCTGGAAGTACGTGCGCCAGCCCCACCCCATCGCGGTGCGCAGGACGTCGGCCTGGCTGACACGCTCCGCCGCGCCAGCAGAGAGTTCGGCTTTGGCCCGGTCGTACAGGATGGCGAACAACAGCGCGACCGCGGCGTTCGCCTCAATGGAGTCACCAGCCAGGGCCTTGGTTTCTGGTTTGTTGTAACAGACAAACATGCCGTCTTTACGACCGGCGGACAGCTCGAGCGCGCTGAGCAGCGACTGTCTCAGCAGGTCCAGCAGCGCGATAGCGTGGTTGTTACGGAAGGTGAGCGTCTCCCGCAGCAGGCAACGGGGGCAGCCGCAATTTTCGCCCTTGGTATGTGGCAGACGGTCGCTGAAGACGTTGACCCTGTTTTCGCCGTACCTCAGATCTGCGGGCTTGGCGCCCTTTTTGGGCCAGAACAGCACGAGGTTGGGCCCTATGGAGCCCGAGAACGGCTTCCACACGTCGGCCAGCGCTGCCACTCTTTGCTTGTCCGGGACGAAGGCGTCGCTGTACAAAGTCGCCGCCTTGGCGTTGGGCAGCACCCTGCCGAATTCCACCCGCGGTTCGTTGTCTTGCGGCTGGTGCGCCTCCCGGTTGAAGCACGCGTTGCGGGGGCACGCGGGGTCTCCCACGAGCCGCGGAATGTACTTGCCCCCTTGAAGGCATTTAGACAGCCACTTCGGGCGTGCCGCGATTCTTGATCTCGTCGTTGGCTGAGGCCGCGCCCTGTTGTACCAACGGTAACGCTCCCATGCCAAGCTTGAAACTTATGGCACTGTGCAGCTGCCGATTCGCCTCAAGTGCCGGGCGCGGGACAGTCTGTGTAAATTTCTTGGACTCGAGTTGGCGAATGACGGTCTCTGTTGCCAGTACCTTGACGTTTCCCGCTCTGGCCCACACAGACGGCGTCTGCCCTTTGGCGAAGGGCAGCGTGGCGTCCTCCACGACATACACGCGGAAGCCCTGGCGCGCCAGGTCCTCGCACGTGCGTTTGACGCAAATGTCAGACGCCACCCCGCCGACATGGACGTCCGTAACCTGGCGCGCTCGCAGGATCTCCGTCAAGCTGTGGGAGCCGGTGCGGCCCGGGCATTTGACTACGGTCTTGCCGTCGTTCTCGAAGACGGCCGAGTTGGCGTCCACGTCTCGATTAAAGCCCTTGCGGAAATAAGTCTGGACCTCGGCCGCCACGCCGGCTACTGCCGCCACCAGCTCGCCTGACGGCGTGCCCCAGGGCGGCGCAAAGTCAGTTAGCTCTTTGGTAACCTTCTGCCCGTCCGTGCCGTCTATGCAGTGCTGTTGTACAGCTGCTGTGTGATGCTGGTGCCCTTGTAGTCGTACTGGATCTGATCCTGGCAGATTTTTTGCGCTTTTAGCAGGGCGTGCGTTTTTTTGGAATCAAAAAAGAAGACGTGGTCGGCGGGGTGTGTGTCGAGCGTCCAGACCACGAGGCCGAACGGCACTTCCGACAACAGGCGCTTGACGTTGTCGAAGCAGCCCCTGACGACGTTACTGTTGTTGCGACCCTCGTCGACCAACGACAGTTTTCCGCGCGGGTCGCAAAAGTCGGTTTGCATGTCGACGACCACAAGGCAACTTGTGTGCAAACAGTGGAACGAGGCCGAGCAGCTCTGGGCGTGGCTCGTCATGGAACGAAGAAGGAAGGGGGGCTATTAACAAAAAGGTCGGCTTTTCTTTCGTTCTTAGCTTCCAAGTAGGCAGGCCAGGTCCCTTTTTTGCTCCCTCTCTTTGATCTATTTGGAAGCGGAGCTTGCTGCATTTTTTATTCGGGGGCAAAGGGAGGCGTGGGGGGGGGGGCGACCACAGACAAGCTAGGTGAATTCATGGCGCAATGGGGGGGCGGGGCAAAGAAGACAGATTAAAAAAAGGGAACAGACTGAACGCAAGAAACCGCGGGGAGGGGATAGAGGACCTAGCGACACGAAACACAAAGACGGGAACGGAGGGGGGAACGGGACCGAGGAATGAGGTCTATTCTTTGTGTTCCTTGCCGCGGCGTAAGGGACAATCTTGGTCGAACAGCGGGGGCTTCAGCGCTAGGATCAGCCTCAGTTGCGCGGGCGTCAGGAAGTGCACGGTCAGTTCGCTTTCCACGAGGCAGGCCCTCGGCAGCAATTGTGCGTCTTTTGAGGATTGCAGCCACAGGATGAACTCGAAGTTGAGCAGGCCCAGCAGGGCTTCCACGCACTTGTTCGTGGTCAGGGGCACGGGACACACGCGGGCCGTGCGCAGTGCGATCCAGGGGTCGTTCTGGAAATAAAGCACCTTGCCCTTGCACAGCACGTGGTGCGTCTGATGGTGACTGCACGGCTGTCGGTAGCTTTTCTTCGGGCCGTGCGGCGCGACAGTGGCCTCGGCCGACATCTTGTCGTTCTGTCGCCTCCCTTTTTTTCCTTTGCCGCCGATTCACACTACTCCCCCTCGCGCTTCTCCCCCCCCCTCCCCTTGTTTTTTCAAAAACATCCACCCCCCCCCCCCGCCGCCCTTCTTTTCACCCTTTTTTTTGTGCCTGCCTCCCCCCCCCCCCAATTTTCCTGTCCCTCCGTCTTTGTTCTTCCTGCCGTTGCCCCCTCCCTCCCCCACACGCAGAAACACACATCCCCCCCCCCCGGGCCCTCCCACTCTTTGGTTCCTTGGCAACCACAAAAAAAGTACAGATGAACGAGGCTTTCTGGCTCTGGGCGGTCAACCAGTTCCTGCAGGACAGCGAGGGTCTCGTGCGCTACGGAGAAACCCGCGACCCGGAGGCGCAAGTGCTGTCCGATCTCAAGAAGTTCCACGCGATACTAGAGTGGAACATGATCGACGAGCACCGGCAGAGGCTGGCCGAGCTCGTGGCGGGCACGGGGTCGCATTCGCGCTCGGAGGCGTCCGGCGAGAGCGCGCGGCCCGGGCGGGTTGTGTGGGACCACCCCCTGCCGCTCAAGGATCCCGGCGAAGGCACGCAAAGGCGCGGCGGGCAGCGCCGCAAATCAGCTGCGCCGCGCGTCGCCGACCGCGACAGACACTTTCTGTACGTGCCACACCTGCGCGTCTGTGCGCCCCCGGCCTGGGCGGGCAAGAACCGTGCCGAACGGTATAAACACCAAGTCGTCTTTGTGCGCACGCCACCATCGACAGGACAATAAAACGGTTTCTGTACACCGGCGCTGGCCAACAGGTATTAAAACCAGGGGTGAGGAATTCTTCGCCCCCTTTTTTTCTGAAACGAACAAGAAGACCCCCTCAATGACGCCGGAATAGGCTCCACAAGTTTTCTTTTAATGCAAATTTTTACTTTTCTCCGGCAGTGAAAAGGACCGGACAACCAACAAAAAGGGGGGAAGAGGGAAAATGTCAGAGTGATATTAAGGTGGAGAGAGAAGGCCTCGTCTTGTGTTTTTTACACGTCGTCGATGATGACGTTGGCGTCGTCGTCGGGCTCCTGCACCACGCCCCCCGACACAACCGCCACCGTCGTGGTGTCGCGTCTCTCGCCGGGCGCGTAGCCGCCCTCCTCCCACCCCGCACAGTCCGACGCCTGCTCGGCCGGGTCGGTGGCCTGGTCAAAGGCGTTTTCCGCGTCCCAGAGGAACAGGAACTTGGGCACCCGTTTGAGGCACAGCGCGCCCTGCGACAGCGGGTCGAAACTCGCACGGATCGAGAACCCCACGCTCGCCACGGCGCCGGGGCGCACACAGCGGCTGGCCTGCTCGTCCGTCATGACGGGGGGGCCGGGCGCGCGCATGTCGCGGATGTACAGCTCGTTGAACTTGTAGCCGCCGCTGGCGGCCTGGTGGCCCTGCTTCTTCTGCTGGCCCCAGCCGCGCTGGCCGGCATTGGCGAACGTGTTCACGTTGGAGAACGAGTAGTTGGCCTGCGTCTGCAGCACCAGCGCCGGTGCTTCGTTCGGCTGTGAGTCTGTCTTCTTGAAGTAGCAGCCGCTCTTCACGTAGCGCGTCAGCCCCTTGCGCTCGTCGGGGGTCTTGGCCGAGAACTCTTCGGTCTTGCTCCGCAGCAGCACCTCGCGGAACTTGGCGCGCACGGCCTCGGGGTACGTGCCGTCGGCGCTCTTGCTGGCTCCCAGGTCCAGCGCGATGTCCTTGAGCTTGTTGCTCACGCACGGCATGACCTGGCACAGCAGCGTGGCCTTCTGGCCGTCCCCGAGCGCGTCCAGCACGCAGAAGACGGGCAGGAACTCGAGCCACAGGTCGAACACCACGGCGAGCGCGCCCACCTCGTACACTTGGCCGCGCGAAGAAGCTACCTGCGCCGGCGGCGCCGCCTTGGACGCGCGGGCGCTCACCATGAAGCTGCGTTGCACGCGTTCGGGCTTCACGCTGTCTCCCAGGGGGTCCGAGTTGTACCTGTGCGCAAAGTCTTCGGGGTCGCGGTACGAGCCGTAGCAGAGCCGCCCGTAAGAGGCCTTTTCCTCTGGCGTCGCGTGGCTGGAAAAGAAGAGCTTGCAGCCCCCGCCGATCACGCCCGGGGGCGTCGCCAGCAGGTAGCCCTTCTTGAACAGCCTGCCGGACTGGGGGTCGGCGCGAAACTTGAGGGACACGACTTCCTTGTTCGCGTCCTTGTACGACGCCTCTTTCTTGAGCTGGTAGATTTCGCTCGGCGGGGGCAGGAAACGCACCAGTTCGACCCAGCCGCGGCCCGTGGCGGGGGATTGAACTCGCACGAGCGTGTACTGCAGCAAGAAGCTGGTGTCCACGAACGATTGCCAGAAGCCGCTGTGCAGCGTTTTGTACACCTTGTCCAGCCCCGCAAAGAGTTCGTCGGGCACCTCGCCGAGCGGGACCAGGCCCTCCAGGTTGGTGGCTGGCTCCAGGCTGCGCCGCAGCAGCTCCGACACCCAGTTCTCCGGCGTCAGGTTGCCAAAGAAGCGGCCGCGGGGTTCGGCGGCGGCCTCCGTGCAGACGCGTTTCGATTCTGCGTCCCACTCCGAAGCCTCTTCCCCCTTGTCGTGGCGGGCCTTCTTGGCCTTGCCGCTCTGTTCCTTGGCTGCGCGTTTGCTCATGGAGGGGACGATTTCTGCACGAAGCCCTCTGGCGCACGAATAAGGGTTGGTTTTCTCTTGCGCGGCCCCCCCCCCCCCCCCGCGGCACCCCGCGACAATGCCTTTCTCTCTCGTTTGTGGCCCCCCCCCTCCCTGGCAATTCCTTTTTCTCTCGTTTGTGCCCCCCCCCCTCTTCCTTCTTTCTATCCCCTTCCCTCCCCGGGTGGGGGAGGGGAGGTTTTTCCCAAATCTCCCGTCCGGGGCTTTTTTGGTTTTTTTTCTGTTCGCTCCTTGCCCCCCCCGAAGCGCCGCAACGGATTGAGGGGGGAGAGGAACAAGAGTGCTCACAACCTGCCTTTTTTGGGAGTGGTTTTCGGTTTAACTTATTTTAGCTCTAAAAATAACAAATTGTACCCCCCCCCTCTCAAAAAATGTGGCTAGCCATGGTCTTAGCGTTGACATCCGTTGCCCAGGCAGCCTGCGAGTTCCAGCAAGTCGAAAGCAAAGCACTGAAAGCGCCGTTACAACAAGCAGACTGCTGGGGGCCTCTGCGTTGCAGCGTACACCCGCACCCACTGCTAAGGGTGGAGGCGGACGGGAAGGCGGGCCGCCGTTACCGGATAAACGAACATAAGAGCCTAAGTGAAAAAGCAGGGTCCTTTGAGTATCTCTACGTTGACGACCGTAATCAAAGCGTTGAGGAGCCGCCGTTCACGATCCAATTGCGGTGCTTAAGCGTAGAGGACAGAGTTCGTGGCGCCGAGATTTCTTATCAGACAACATTCAGTTTCGTCCTTGAACCCAAAAGCGCTTACGCTGCCCTGGTGGCTTGTGCAGTACTGGCGGGTTTTTTCTTTTTACTCGGTGTTTGTTACACGATCGCTGAACGACAGGCCAGCAGATGCAAGGGGACATGGTGTAATCAGATGACTTGTTGCTTCGTGACCGTGGTCGTGGCCTTTCTAATACGCTGTCTCTCAGTACCAGGCCGCGCTCATGGCATCTTCGCCCGTGCGGCGGGGCTTAGGCGCCAAGGCGGCCGAACGTCTGCTCGAACGTCTGCAATCGGGCCTCGTGCGCGTGAGGCCGCACAGCCGCGCCGAGCTGCTGGCCGAGCTCAGCACGACCTTGAGCGCGCTGCTGCCCCGGGGCCTTAGTGCGTCCGAGGCTCTGGACAGTGCGGCCTTTGTCAGCCACACGTTGTTGGCCGAGTCCGAGGCGTTGTCGCACTACCCGGACACAGAGCTCCTGGTGTTTGCGAGCGCTACCCGTGCGTCACCCGCTGAGTTCCGGTTCATGCGCCAAGTGCTGCGGGACTGTGTCGTGCGCTACCGGCCCGTGGCCAAGGTGGTGGTGCCGAACTGCGGCGGAGCGCTGATCGCTCCCGTCGCTGCCGGCCCGGGTGCGGTGAGGTGCGCGCTGGAGACCATCTACCGTGAGTACCAGGGCAGGGGCGCGCCAGTGCCGGCTTTCAGCCTGCACTACTACCTGTTCGGCCTGGGCTGCGACGCGCACGCGCCCCCGATCGCGGCCGCGCTCAACATCTTGAACTTTCATGACCGCTACCCGCAATCGCGGGGCCGCTTCGACGACAACCTGGCCGAACGGTTCTACCAGCGTCTACCAGCTCTGTGTGATTCTTCGGCCTCTGCCGGCTCATGATCTCCTCCCTCTTCTCTTTGGATATCGAGACTCTATTGTAAGAGATTTCGTACCCCAAATATGTCACGCTTGTCTTTGCGAGTTGACATTTCTTCAAATTACATTTCAGGCCAAATAGTTTGATACGCCTGAAAAGGTCTGTTAGATGGTCGATGTGCTCTTCCATCGTATTGGAGTACACGATAATGTCATCGATGTAACAAAATGCGTACTCTCCCGCCTTCTGTCCTCTTCTCCTCATGAAACCTCCCTCTGTCTGGTCATCATATTTGCTACTCAGCATGCTTTGCATCGCTTTCTGAAAGAGTCCCGGGGCCTGTTTGAGTCCCATCGGAAGTACTTTCCACTGATATATCTCCATTCCTACTACAAATGCAGTCAGCCATCTGGACTTTTCATCCAGTGGAATTTGCCAGAAGCCATTCTTCAGATCAATGACTGAGTATAGCTTGGCGTTCCGCAATACTCTCCTTCCTTCTTCAAGAGTAGGTAATGGATTTCATTCCTCCTCTAAAATTTTATTGACGCGGGCATAGTTAACCGTTAAGCGCCATTCTCCTCCCGGTTTAGGCACCAGTGTCGGTTGGGAAACTATTGGAGATGTCGATCTCTCAATGAAATCCTCATCGAGTAACTGCCGTGCTTGTTCTTCTGCGATCTTTGCTTCATGTATACTCAGATTTGCCCGTCGTGGCGCCGGGGAAGGCTCAGCACCTGGTATTTTACAAATAACCGCAGTGAAGTCTTCCGGCTTGACACCTCCCGCTTGAGGGGGGTCAAAAATCATTTGTTCGCCTTCAATCTCTCTTTCAAACCTCTTTCTCCTTCTCCGTACCTGCTCCTCCTGCCAATTTCTCGTCTATCGCCGCCTTAAACTCCTCCTCTGACATTCTCTTGTGATGCTTGAGGGGTGCTCTGTCCTCCTCCAAGCCCAACTCTTCTTCTGATATATCGTCCATTCCCGTTTTTTCATATGTGGCAGTGTCTGGTTCGTCGTCCTCCGCCAGACCTACCAACATATCTATTAATCTCGCATATTGCAACGGAGCTTTTCGGGTGTAGAAACCATCGAAGCATGTGAATGCTTGAGGAATCAATTTCAACTTGTCCTGGTCTCTGAGCTTCCGCTTGTATGCACTACTCTGCTCACGAGTCCCGAGACGACAAGCCACCACTAAGTGTTGCTTCCGTGAGGGCACCGGTATCGGATGATCAATAAGCCGGTCCCGTATCTCCTGCGCCCATATCGCCTTCTCATTGTACGGGAGTATGACCGTATATGGTTTATTATTTTCAAAAAGAGTGCGTAGGTACTTTTTCACTTCTGTCAGTGAGCGCGGCCACGTAGGCTCGTCACCCCAGAATTCGGTAATAAAGCTTTTAATATCTTCTGCCGGGATATCAGGGAGTCGTCCCCTTCTCCTCGGTATAAACTCCTGTCTGTCCTTATACGAATTATGGTGTAATTGTTTCTTCAACTGGTTTGCTTCATGCTTGGACTACTTCAAATTCTACTACTGGCGAGCCTTCTTGCAGTTATAATTATGTTCCACTTAATGGTGCTTGGACAAACTCATCGGACAGGAGGCTAAAATCAGATATTAAAACATTAGACTGCGGGGATTGTTGTGAGAAACTAATGAAAATAAATTGCTGTTCATATTATTTGAAAGCAGACGAAAAGAAAGAACAAAAGAACCACGGATTTATTGCTGATGAAGTTAAAAAAATATTTCCTGAATTTGTATCTGAAAGTGGAATAAAAGCGGACGATGGAGATGGCTACCTTGAAGGCATAACACATACAAGTTGTATACCGATATTAGTCAGTGCTTTTCAACACATGGCGGAAAAGGTAGTTAATTTAGAAAAACAAAATAATAATCTTATGAATATACTACAAGAAATTAGAGGAAATGTCAAATAATACGACTAGACTTCACAGACCGCCACCTATTATGGATATGGATGGCGAACTAACTCCCGAATTAAAGTCTCGTGTTCTTGAAGTAGAACTAAAGACTGAGGAAAAAAAAATAGAGCACGAATTGGAAGATAACTGGAATTGTTGTTGTATAAAAGACAGACCGACAGAGAGCAGACTTATTACATACTTATTTCAAATGGGTATCATTATTGCCATTATAACCCTTTGTATCGTGAGGCTATCTGAAAAGAACTTGCCGTGCGAGGTTGCTAATACTTATGTCGGAATCCTAACATTGCTTATCGGCATTTGCCTTCCATCTCCTTCTAGTTCAAAGAAATTATATTTATCAACTACACTTTCATTCGCTTCGCTCATTCTCGTTTGTTGATAAACATCGAAAACCGACAAAAAATTAAAATGGGAGACGATGTTTGAGATTATAGATTCAACAAGTTGAATCCATAGCGAGAGTGCGACAGCACGAAGTGAAATTCTCAAATATCAAAGCATTCATATACTTGAGTTTTATACCACATAGCATCATTTGAGCACATTAAAGGAATGGCTTCATCAAAACTAACACACCAATCACTAAAAGGTTTATACACACATTTAAATTTAGTTTCTATTCCTTGCTTTATACAATAAGCACAACTCTCATTTTTTTTCTCACTGACCCGTGAGTAAAAGTCGCAGGCAGTCCGAGCAGAAATATTAGTTAATAAAAAGTTTATTAGCACTAATATAGAGTACATCATGGCTGACTATAAATACCAAAAGATTATTTTTCTGAGCAATGATTTTGCTGGAGGAAGCAAAACATTTAATAAAAATATCCAAATGTCATTCACACCAACCAAAATGAATGTTAAGTTTATTCATTATACGAACGATCAGACCGAAACCAAAACCAGAATTCTTTACATGGACAGAATTGGAATTATTGGAACATTTGCGGACAGCACCACAGCAAACATTTCAAACCTTAGTTATAATTTGGGTGTTGTCGGATGGACTGACGGACAATATACATTTAAAGTCCTTGAAACCGACAGCGGAAATATTGACACAGGAAATTTAGCAGGCCGAATTGTTGTGTGTTTGGAATTTTTAGGCTGATATTTGTTTAGAAAATCTACGATTTTCTTTTCAGACTATGTCTTCAACAAACATGGTAAAACCATTTAATTTCTTGTAAATGAAAAAAACGATGTTTTAGAATAAGAGAGAGTGCGACAGCACGAAGCGCAATTCTAAAATATCATGCTTAAGATTAATCATGTCAAGGTGAAGCCAGTAAAACAAGAGGGTGATGGAAACAAAAAAGCCAAGGGTTATAAATTATTTAATGAGCCGTATGACAACATCTTTCTACTCGCCCGTAAGAAGAGCGGGAAAACGACAGCACTCTCTGAAATACTGAAACGGACTACAGACAGAAAAACCCGTATTGTCATTATTGCTTCAACGATATACACAAGGACTACATTTATAAAGCAATGGTAAAGCACTTTAAAAACAGAGGCAACCCGATGGCAATATATACCTTTCTTAAATCAGATGGTGTAAATGTTATTGATTATGAGTTAGACAAACTGAACAGACAGGACGAGCAACACGAAGGAGAAGTAAAACAGGACAAAGAGGAAATAGAGAAGCCACAATTTCTTTATTTCGGAAAGGAAAAGAAACAGAGCGCCGCGGAGGCGAAAGAAAGGCCAAGTAAGTATATTTCTCCAGAGGCTGTTTTTGTTTTGGATGATTTAGGGAGTGGATTAAGAGACAAGTCCGTAAGCGATTTGTTAAAAAAGAACAGACACTATAAATCAAAGGTGATTATGTCAAGCCAGTATCTGAACGACCTATGGCCAGAAGCCATTAAGCAGTTAGATTATTTATTAATCTTTCCAGCCCAGTCTCAGGATAAGATGGAACTCGTGTATAAACACTTAGACTTATCTTTTGACTTTGATTACTTTCTTCAAAAGTATCACGAAGCAACAAAGGAGAGATTTAATTTTCTTTATGTCTCAAGTGTTGATGACGAATTACGCAAAAATTTTAATTTTAGACTAAAATAATTATTTGATTTTTAAATATTTTTAAATTTTTTGCTGAAAGATTTTTTAAAATCTTTCTATTATATGGTAGTGAAGACAACTCGTGTTGAAGTCATTCTAACAATCGGCAAACGAACTATTAACTCAAGCACCAACATGGCTGGAGGTAAAAAGAAAACTGGACGGAAGAAGGGCAAGGGGCAGGCTGGTGGTAAAATTAACTGGGCAAAGGTTGGAAGAACCGCAATGGCAGTGAATAAATTTCTTCGTGATAACAAGATTATTTCAAAGACTGCGAATGCTCTTGGTGATGTCGGGGTTCCATATGAGTCTCGTATAGGCTCTACCGCTGCAAAACTTGGGTATGGTAAGCAGAGAGGGCGTGGCGCCTTGAAGTTTTGAAAAAATATCAATTGAAATTATTGGGAAATATTTTTTTGCTGATATAATATGTCGGCTAAGACTAAGCGAATAAAAAAGACAAAGGTAAGACCCCCGCGGGTTTATAGAAATAAAAGCGGGAAGCCGTATATTATCCAGAAGGGTAAAAAATATTATCTTAATTTCGGTAAGAAAACAAATGATATGAGCACACTTCAAATCGTTAAACTTTTTATGAAATACTTAAGCAGACCAAAAGCAAAGCGGACACCTAAGCGAAAAGAAGACTTAAGAAAAGTCCAGAGTTTGTCGGATATTGAACAAAATACTAGAACCGCCATTAATGACCACTTAGACAAACTCAGAAAGGAGAAATACGAAAAGATTGATGAAATTGACCAAAAAGAGAAAAAAGCACGAGTTGATGCTGAAGAAGAAAAGAAGAGGCAAGAAAGAAAAGACATAGCAGATGCTAAGGAAAGGCAGGATGATTTAGCAAGGATACACCGCAATGAACTATCAGATATCAAGGAACGACAAGAACAAAAAGCCAGAGAACTAAGAAGAGAGCAAAAACTCATAGAAGATGTAAAATATGAAGAAGACAGAAAAAATAGGATACAACCATTACCACCGCCACCACAATATCAATATATTATGCCACCACAGCAGGGGCAACCACAAGCACCGCCATTAGGAGCACCACCATAAGCACCGCCCTTACCTAATTTAGGAGATGAAGCACCATTGAAAACGAAAGAGCAATATGAGGAAGAAAAAAAGCAAAAGCAGAAAGATATTGAAACACTGAAATTAGCAGGATATACAGATAAGTTCATAAAAAAGATGAGTCGTAAAGACTTACAAAAAGCCAGTCAAGATATTCAGATGGCTATAGCCACAGCGACATCTTTAGAGGAACAGAAAAAGTTAGCAGAAGAATATAAAGAAAAACTTGAAAAGGAAGAAAAGAAAGCAGGAGAAAAGGGTAAGCATTTTGAACATTTACAAATTAATCAATTTTTAATATCAGCATTTTCAAAAACTTATCACCCAATCATTATCATAAAAGAGTTAGCACAGGCTTTAAAAAAGAGACTAGATAGTGATGGACATAAAAAATTAAATTACAAAGACACTTCAAAGTGGATTATTGACATGATTAAAAGGTTTAATATTGATGTTGGAAATGAAAAGGAAAACGTAAAAAGAAAAGTGGCGGATTATGCTAGATATGAAGAGTATATGGGTATTAATGAGCAAAAAGGTAGTGGAGCGAAGACATTAGAAGAATTAATTGATAAAGTATTTTCAATAGCGAAAATAAAAAATACTTAGCCTGCAAAGATTGGAAACATACAATGAACAAACATAATTTTGTAAATACTCTAACGAACAAAATGACTATAGACACAAATGTAGATAAACAAGTTTCAAATGATTTGAGCGTTGACGAGGGGATGCCCCAACCGCTACCCCCGCCATTAGAGCCACAGCCACAGCAACCAGAGCAACCACAGCAACCAGAGCCACAGCAACCAGAGCCAGAGCCACAGCAAGAGGAGCCCCCGCCAGAGGAGCCACAGCAGGGTGATGGGCGGGGACTAATGACTAATGAAATAGATGAAATAATGAAAAAATATGGATGGTATCTCGGAGCGATAGCAAGTGATGAAATCTACAAACTAAATCCAGAAAAAAGAAAGCGATACGGATTTATAATGAATACCGACCCGAGCACCAAAAAAGGCCAGCACTGGATGGCCGTATGGATAAGTCTAGATAAAGACAGGAGTTTTGAAGTGTATGACCCGCTAGCACTTTATGAACCTACTGAAGACTTCCAACAACAAATGAAACGACTAATAGATAAAAGCCACCCCGATAGTTATTTATTAATGAAGGTTAATAAAGTAAAAGAGCAGAGTGATACTTCGGACACGTGTGGATGGTTTGCTATGAGGTTTTTAATGGAGTGAGCGAAAGGTATTAAATTTAAATTTGCCAGCGGTGATACAGATTTAAAAGAAGAAGCAGAAAAATTAAAAGCACAGAATGGTTATGGTTTTGATACATACATATAAAAGATTTTTCTAATATATAGATTTTTGAGGTTGTAGGTGGTTTTTATAAAAAGCACCTACGATGGAGTATAAGGGAGGAAGAAGTTCTGGTATCTATTACATAAATAGTAAAAATAGGATAACGGGGACAGACAGCGACTTTACACACGAAGTCAATATGAAGGGGCTAGACAATCCCACACATTGTAAAATTCTTCATATTTATGTGCCGAAATCGTATTACTCTGTGGCTTCACCATATAATACTTTTACATTATCCGAAGACGGGTATGAGGCTTTAATTACGATACCTGAGGGAAACTACACAATGAACAACTTAAAAAATAAACTGGCCGAGGTACTGACGGCAGAAAGTCCGAATGACTATACTTATGTTGTCTCAAGCAACAATACAAACACAGAAGCGGAGGATGGTAAATTAACATTCAGTGTTTCAAATAACGGAGGTATTCAACCGAGGTTTATATTTGATGCTGATACCCGTATTCATGAAGTTATGGGTTTTGATAGAAATTCAACATATTTCTTTGCTAATGATTTTATTAAATCGCCGAATGTAATTATTTTAACTGGTGAAAAAACTTTGTATCTTCAAATCGGATTTGGTGAATGAAGGTGATAATCATGTGCTTCAAGAAATATACACAGCCAACGAAATTCCTTTTGGTTCTGTTATCTATGATGGAAGCGGGTCTGAGTATGGTAAAACATTGTCCGCATAACCTTAATAATTTTTAATACATCTTTTTAAAGATGTATTAAAATAGTATGGAGATATATATTACAGGTCACAGGTGGCACCCCGCCTGCCCGGCCCGCCCTGCGCAGGTGGGGGGCTATATAGGAAACAGGGGACTTTCGGTTGGGGTCGGGGGGTGGCGGGTGGCAGACCTGGGACAGAAAGGCAACGGGCCGAGCCAGGCCTATCAAAAGGAAACATTTTTTAGTTTGTCTTGTGTCCTGAGCGAGAACACTGGCAAGGAGAGGGAGAAAGAGGAGAGTGCGTGCCGGAAGAGGAAAAGGTGGAGTGTGTGCATGGCAGCACGGACTGCTCAAATTCAGGCAAGAAAAGATCATTAGCTTTTCTAGAGCAATAGTGATTTAACCTCAAGCCTAACAAGCCCTAACTTTTGGTGAATACTTTTCTTTCGAGTATTGGTTTAAAAAAAAATTAAGCATGATTTCTGCCAGACGTGCTTTCTGATAATTCTAATCACTGCCCCTCGGTCACGCAGGTGATTTTGGCCTTGACGTGCCGCAGCTGTGAGAGACCCCAGCCAGCAGACGAATCTTTGGGCTCCCTATGCAGAGGACTCCTCACTTCATCGAGGAAGTCGTTATGCTTGATGGTGTTGTACAGGAACTGGACGTGCAAGGGGGCACTGTGAAACGCACTTTGCCAAAACCTCTGTATTGTAGAGTGCGTCCTGACGTAGGTCGATCCCGTCCACTTCCGGGTCTTGCGACAGAAACAGTTACCAAGCTAGGACCTCGTCTGGCAGCGCACGCAAGCGTGCAAAGTATTCCTGAGCCGACGCTGTGCGTATGCGGCCGGCAAATTTATTAGACGTGCCGGGATATATGTAGCGGCGGTCTCCCGGTTCCACGAGGACCGTGCCATAGTATAACAAAGTTGTTAATATTCCCGGTTCCACGAGGACCGCTGGGGTCCCTTACTACAAAGAGGGGCATGAACTTGGGGTTAATGTTAAGCTTTTTCGAAGTGATCTTTTCTTTCATGGCGTTGGACCCCACTTTGTTCGTACTATGCACTGCCTCCTTGCTTACCACAAGAACCCTAAAGCCGAGATGGGAATTGTGCTTGCCCATTATTTCCTCTGGCTTTGACGACACGAAGACATATTGTTCTCCAATGACGCGTGTGAGCAGCTCCACAAGGGTCGATTTTCCTGCGCCTGGCTCGGAGATAAAGACAAAAGCCTGCTCAGGCTTCTTTCCTTCGCGTAGCAGAGTGTACAGCCACTTAAACAGGTAGCGGGACATCTGCGTCACTCCCCCAGCCAGGATGTCATGCACGTACTCGCGAAAAGGGGCCGCAAGCTGGTGCATGGCAGCGTCGTCGAGCCCGTTGGTTTTCATATAATCCCTAACTTGCTGTGTCGAAACCCGGAAGCCAGTGAACCAGTTGAGCGTGTCGGTCTCGCAGTCACTGTAGCGAGTGTTGTGCAGAGCTTCTTCCTTGGGGTTCGTAAAAAAATCTATACCTTTGGCAATTCTTCGTCTGTCGCTTTTAAGCCAGGCCTTACGGAGGGTGGTCGTCACGCCCCTGCCAAGCTTGACAACACCACGGGGGTCCTTGCGCCCCTTGTCTTTCTTGTCCCCCTCGCTGCTGACCTTGATTACAGACGGAGGAAGCTCAATTTCAAGATCATCCCCTTGGTACTTAAAGTCGTTGATTGGTTTGAGTACCCACGTTTTCTCTGTTCCTAGTCCCCAAAAGACCGCGATAGCCTCTTTGCTTGGCCCCTTAATGTGGCAGAGGTAATCGTTCATGAACAATGTTAGCCGTTCCACAAGCTCCTTCCGGGCATACTTGTATCGTTCTTGGAAAATGTCTTCCCAATGATCTTTGCCAGAAACACTGTCCGAGTCCTCTCCCGAACCCTCTTCCGAACCCTCCTTCGAATCCTCGTCCAAGCCCGTTGCCTGTATTGGCTCGAACCTGCGCCCGGCGGCGGCTTCCCTTGCCCAATATTTCATAAAAAGTTTCACTGCCTCTCTCAGTACGGGTCCTTTCTTCTTGCAGGCTTTTTCTAGTGTCCCAGAAGGCAACTCTTGCCCGATGTAGTCGAGCTCCGCAGGCCGCGGAAGGGGAGCAAGTTGGGCTAAAATGCGCTCCAGACGTGCTCGGTATTTCTTGTCTCTTCTCCGCCTTCGCGGCCTTTGCCGTCCTTGTCTCCTCATCGTCGCTTCCTTCGTCATCTTCCCCTTCCTTTTTTGGCTCTTCCATCTTGTCGACCTCTTGGTGGGTTTTCTTGCTGCTACCTCTTCCCAGGCCCGGCTTCCGGCTGCCGCGCAGCTTCTCCTCGTGGTCTTGTACCTTGAAAAGAACTGGTCCCTTTCTCTTGCATGCTTCTTCCTTACATAGGACGGACACGTGCATGAATTCGGGGGAAGGCTCAATGTACGCTTTACTGTCATCATGAACCAAACCGTCGTAAGCAGGGCAGGGATGACGTCGCGACCCAGCACTGTTCCTGCGGTATTCAATGTCGAAGCCCTTTGGTCTTTCCTTGTTAAGGAGGACCTTGAAAATAACGTTTGAATTGTGATAGCGTTGTTTGTACAGAAAGGTGCGCGCCAGATCTCGAGAAAACCAAGCCCTGCCTGGCATTAGAACAGCCCGTCCAGCGCTCAGACCTTCGCGGCCCCCCGCGCCTCCGCCTGCTGACGACGCGGGGTGTTTGCCGAGGGTCGCTGCTCGAGCTGGCGAGGACGGCTCTTCTTTTTCTTCTCCTTTCTCCCTCTCCTCGTCGTCCTTGGTGCCGGCGTAGTCGGCCTGCCATTGCTGGTGCACGTGGGCGTTGGTGCTGGCTAGTTCGTCCAGAGCGAAAGGCTGCGGGTACTTGTGGGCTGTGCAACCAGCGTCGCCGCAAAAGACACTCAGGACGCGGCTGCCAAGGTCAACTCTGACCTTGGCCTCATTATTGCCCGCGTGGTGGAAGACGCCTGGGCGGGCCAGGCAAGGACGAGAAAGTTCCTGCCCCGTGTATTGCAGCTCAAACGGTTCCGCGCCGCGCTCGACTGCATACAAAAGGGCACCACGAAGGCCACACCGCCTTAAGAGAAATTCGTCAAGGACGGCTCTGCTGTTCCAGTTCGCGTCGTGCTGGCGGGGCTGACCGAACGGACCTCCGAACTGTATTCGCCGAGCCCGGCTTCGTCGTCGTCGTCGTCGGGCTCCTCTTGGCTGCACAAGCGCTTGCGCGGTGAAAGACGTTCGCTCTCGCTTTCGGCGACGGGTGGCAAAGCTCTCTTTCCGGTCTGTTTAGTACTTTCCGTGAGCTGGGACATGTCTAGCGCTTTTTGCTCTTTTTTTCTGCTGTGTTCACTTTTAACAGAGGGGATGGGTGGCTGCAACGTCTTCTTTTTTTTGTTGTCTTTTTTTACCAAAAATGAAATGGTATGAAGAGAGAGATAGAGAGAGAGAAATGAAGGGGGAGGAAAAGTGGGAGAGAGAGAAAGAAATAAGTGAGAGAGAAATGAAGGGGGAGGGGCAGGCGCGCCATTTCCCCCTATTTTCTCAACCTTTCTCCGGGGGTGGGGGGGGGGGGGGCGCTACCGCCGGTTGGGGGGGGGGGGGAAATTGGGGCAATGGAGGAAGAACGATCGCTAACAGAATCTGCGGCGTGGCTGGGCAGCCCGTGCCGTAGTAGTCTTTTTCTCTGTTTTCGTTTTTTTCTCTGTGTTCGTCTTTTTTTAAAAAAAACCAGGCTTTACTCAAAAAAAGAAAAAAAACAACTGCAACAAACCAAGACAGAAAACAGGCGGGAAAATGAAAGTTTTTGCGGAAGTGTGTCCGGCCGCGCCTTTGCCTAGTTTTCTTTTTGTCTTTGACGCTTATGCGATTTTCGGTTCCCTCCCTTTGTTATTTCTCTGGCTCGGTTTTTTTTTTGGGGTGGCTGGTTGTGTTGCACCTCGTGGACTCTTGCTTAAATTCTGGCTTTTTTTGATGGGAAACCTGCCGTCTCGCGCCGTTAATCCTGCGTCTACTACGGTGGTCGTCGCGGCACATTCTCGCGACGTCGCTCTGTGCCTAACCCTGACCGTGCACCTGCGCGGTTGTCGCGTCGTGCTCGCGGCGGGAGACGCTGTCTCTCAGTACCAGGCCGCGCTCATGGCATCTTCGCCCGTGCGGCGGGGCTTAGGCGCCAAGGCGGCCGAACGTCTGCTCGAACGTCTGCAATCGGGCCTCGTGCGCGTGAGGCCGCACAGCCGCGCCGAGCTGCTGGCCGAGCTCAGCACGACCTTGAGCGCGCTGCTGCCCCGGGGCCTTAGTGCGTCCGAGGCTCTGGACAGTGCGGCCTTTGTCAGCCACACGTTGTTGGCCGAGTCCGAGGCGTTGTCGCACTACCCGGACACAGAGCTCCTGGTGTTTGCGAGCGCTACCCGTGCGTCACCCGCTGAGTTCCGGTTCATGCGCCAAGTGCTGCGGGACTGTGTCGTGCGCTACCGGCCCGTGGCCAAGGTGGTGGTGCCGAACTGCGGCGGAGCGCTGATCGCTCCCGTCGCTGCCGGCCCGGGTGCGGTGAGGTGCGCGCTGGAGACCATCTACCGTGAGTACCAGGGCAGGGGCGCGCCAGTGCCGGCTTTCAGCCTGCACTACTACCTGTTCGGCCTGGGCTGCGACGCGCACGCGCCCCCGATCGCGGCCGCGCTCAACATCTTGAACTTTCATGACCGCTACCCGCAATCGCGGGGCCGCTTCGACGACAACCTGGCCGAACGGTTCTACCAGCGTTGCAAGGCGTCCAGCGTCGCACCCGGGCCCGCGCTAGCGGGGTGGGCCGCGGCGTACGAGCTGCTGTGCCACGAGAGTTGCGAGACTTCGCTGTGGTGGGTTTACTTCAATGTCTACATTTGTGGCCAGCCCGAGTACGCGCGCTTGCTGCTAGCTAACGTCGACAGGGAGCCCACGCTCGAGGAGTTCGACCACGACTTTCTGGCCCTGTCGGACCCGGCAGGCGCCGCGATGGTGCGCAGGCTGTTGGCTAGCTGTTACGTGATCGACTTTCTCTAGTGACATTTTTTAATTAAAAAAAAAGTTTTTGTCCGGGCCGGGGAGAACGGGAGAGAAGTGTGCCGTTGCCGCAGCTCTCGAGTCAGAAAAGGTAGTACAATTAAAAGCCCTGCCTAAACCTGCACGCGGGGGCCGCGCGCGAAACTCAGGCCAGGCCCGCCGGCGGAGAGGGTGGCGCGGCGGAAATGCCGGCGCGGAGGGCCCCGTCCCCCAACTCCAAGGAGACCTTGTCTAAGAACAGCTCCACTGCCTCCGCGCGGAACTGCGAGGTGGGGCCAAAGTGGCGCAAGGTTTCCAGCGCGGTGTCTAGTTGTTTCTCGAGCCTGGCCAGTTGGTGGATGGACTCTGCCATTTGGGACAGGCGCTGCTTCCGTTCCCGGACGCTCTTGGCAATCTCACCTCTGCCGGCAGGCGGGGGCCCGCTGGTTCCCGTGGGCTCTCTCCTTTGCTTCTTTCTGGACGAACCTTAACGGGGCCCTCCCCGGGGCCGCCGACGACACTGGCGCAACCGCCCTTGCTGCTTCTGCTTCGTCTTCTTCTTTGTCGCTGTCCTCGTCCTCCTCCTCCTCGGTTGTTTCGTCGCTGGTCTCGGGCGGCTGAGCAGAGCCCTTGTCTCCTTCCATGACATTGGAGCCCGGAATCATGTGATACACCGCAGGGAGCTGTAAAGAGGGGTCGCTGCAAACGCGCTGAAACTCCTTGAGCAATTCCTCGGCTGCTGGTACGATTTGTCTTTTTCAACAGTTGCTCTGAATTTTCGTACGGAAATTCCGCTGAATTTGCCCCAAAATCGTCATTTGGCTGCTGCAAAATCTGTTGCTGTACGTCGTCAAAAGAACTGTTCTCATCTCATGCATGCTCCCCGACACTAGCTGTGTACCCCCTCACTAGTGGGTTGAATCTCACATTCCTTTGTTCAACAATCTGTCTTTCATTCACTAGATAGATCCTGTACAACCTTCTAAACAAATTATAAACTACCAACACTCCCGAAACAGCAACCGACATACCTTTACTGCTCTTCCACAAACGAACCCATGCCAAGCATCCATAGCCTTAACTGGCTTTTTCGTTGAGTTGCGTCGCAAAGAAAAATTAGCAACCGGTTTAGCATTAACATCTGTCTTGGGGTCAAACCTCTCGTCTACCTTCAACCGTCTGTCATTTGCCGTGTCAAGCCTATATAGCATATTTGGCATCATACGCCCCCTACACACTATGTCTTTCTCATTGATAGAAATAGGACTCCTCAGTACAAATGCCTGATTGTTCTGTAACACTGTCGTAAATCCATATGTGTTGTCCAGTACTCTCAGGGATAGCAAGGAATATGGTGTCTTGTCACTGACTAACGCGTCATTAACCTCTAACACACCCTGTTTGTCTTGACCTGCTACTATAGGTATAGTAGCTCTCGCCCTCGTCGATACCCGCGTAGTGTGTTCCGTAATCGCCGCAAGGTGATAGGTGCGCCCTCATACACATTACACATAGGTATTGACGTATCTATCAGAGTTCTGTTGCAACCCGAGTCTATGATTGTAGGTACCGTGTCCGTTTGTGATGCCCGCAGTGCTATCGCCTGCTGCTCTTTCTTGTTTTGTACCTCGTCCAAACCAACCGATGTGTCAACCAATGTGGCAGTGAAATTCGCGTGTACCCTTGACGGTTGGTAGTTTGATGGCAGTGTTACCGGAGGCGCTTCTAAAATGTCATTTAAGTGATTTTATCGAACGCATTAAGAACCTCACGGTTTATTATTAATACTTGATCATTTATGAGGATGGATTACATTAATTCCTCGGGTTATGAGCGAACGCAAGTGGCGCTGAGTTGCACGCGACTGCCAAGTAAGCCTGCCTCTGCGTATGACGAACGGAGATGGGCGTTTTTGCAGTTTGTGGAGGGTGTGGATCAGAAATTTCTGATTTTTCTTGCAGATGACCATGGACCCATGCCCCTCGAAGACCTGAAGACCTTTATTACGCCGACGGCCGCAGAGCTGAAGAAGGCGACTGAAGGTAAGGCACTGGGTGATCCCGCTGTTCCGCTTGAAGAGCAGAAGGCAGCGATTGATGCTTTAGGTGCGGACATTACCTTTGAGGACCTGGAGAACTGCCTCCCGGACAAGGTAAGATTGTCCTGCATTACGAAACTGCGAGCTTATTTGGCGAATGCGTTACAGGGCCACCCGGCGATGTTGACAATAAGGAGGGCAGGTAATCATCCGAGAGAGATGTGGAGGAGATTGAGTGAGAGGTATGCACTCTTGGGACATGTCCGGTCACAAGCTGCTACAGGAAATGTTTACGGATAAGATAACGGAAAGGACTAAGATAGAGGACTGGATAGACCGACAAGCGCATAGATACGAAAAACTCACTCAGAGAAACTTAGCCTTCCCGGATGCGTTCAAGTGTGTGGCCACATTGCAGTGGATTAGAGAAGCTAAACATTTGTTAATAGGAGATGTGGGTGGGCCATTGTATTAGTCCAAAACGGATGCAGATAAACTTAATTATAATGAATTGTGTGCACGAATTCAGGAGATGTCCCAAGCGGCGGACGTGTCTCTGCCTCCAAAGAAATTGGGTAACCTACAACCATCAGTTTCAGTTTTTCTTGCCAACGAAGGCAAAGTTTGTTTTAATTGTCGCAAGCCTAATCACGTAGTTAAGAACTGCCGCATTCGTTGTCTTAGGCCCGACTGCGCTAACAAACCGACGCACACCGGTGCGGAGTGTAAGGTGAGGGGCCCGGCACGATCGGGCAACAACAATGGGAAGCAGAAGTCGCGCGTGCCTGCAAAAGGCAAACGTATGAGTCCACCTAGGAATAATTCAACTAATAACAACCGCCCCCGCGACCCACGCAAGCCTTGCGTCAATACACCGAAGCCGGCTGCCTACGTGGCGAAGCCAACCATCGAACAGAAGTTCGACGAAATTGACGACGCATGGGCTGGGCTGTCTGTTGAACAGATGATTCTTCTTCTCCTTCATCTTTTGTATCCTCTCCTCCTCATCTTTCTCATATCTTATTATGTGTGCTCTCTCTCTTACCACTACTCTCTCTTCTGCTAGCCCCTCCTCCTCTCTTCTCTTCCCCTCCTTTTGCTCTTTTTCTCTGTTCTTTAATAATCTTTCTTAAGAGATCAGGGTAGGTCTGTGCGTCTGCGAGAAGTTTTCCCTGCAAACACACATAAAACAGTGAGCAACCCAGCAAGCAAGGGCACAGACAGGCAGACCGAAAGTAAATGAGGTCTTGACCTCCGAATCGAACTGCAGGGCAGCAGGGGGCAAGACCCCATACATCCCAATGTAGTATTCGTAAAGCTGTGGCTCACTCCAACCCTCCAAACCCTCCTTTCTTTTTCTTTTCCCCTCCCCTTTTTTGTGTGGGAGGGTTGGAATGGGTTTTTACTTTCCCCCCCCTCATTTTCTGGGGAGGGGGGGAGGGTTTCCTCCTCACTTGGGGGCGATTCCCTATCGTTGAGCTCCCGTTTGCTCGACATCGTTTTCCAAAAATAGCTGTGTTTTCTCCGAAAAAGGACTGAGTACCAGAAATTTCTGGCGCACCGCCGCGTGACACCTTTTTCAACAAGAACACGGTTGTGCTCACGATAAAAGCTGTATGTGCAATCAATTCTTCATCTTTTTTGTTACTTGTTTCATAGAAGATAATCATTTCGTTTGTATTCAATTTCTACATAGTTTTAATGTGATAAATGTTGTTGAATCATTAAATAATTCCTAACGACCTGTACTATCCCCAACGATAGCTCAATGGAAGAGTAAGTCGGTAATATAACCAAACACAGTCCTCAAAAAAGAGAATGATGTCTCGTTATATTAGCTCAGTGACGCAAAGACAAAAAGCCTCCAAAAGACCAGGATCAAATTGGCTTTTCAGAAGTGTCCGGCCAGACGAAATCTATAAATAAGTTTTTTACCGGATAATTCGGGGGTGATGTCCACATTACCCCTCCCAGTTTTTTATGGCGGAACTTCGTTTCCGACATAATACGCTTTGAACTGATTTCTTTTCTGACTAAGATTCGTTTAGAGTTATGTATGAAGATACATCAACCCACGAATTAGCCGTTATAAAACAACAATGATACTTGCCCCGGTACCAATCGTATATATACTCTAGCACATTCAGTATCTATATTAAAATCTTCCTCTTTCTTCTGTCGATAAGATATTTGTGCAGTATGTCCAAGTAGAATGTTTTATGGTAGAGTAATAATGTAATGTCGCCATTTCCATATGTGTGTAATAACCGGTCGTCGGTTTCCATAAATACATGTACTTTTTGTGAAGACATACCCTTGTAAATCGGTATCATTTAATATAGTGTCAGGTGATCAAGTCTGACGACTATATCCGAAGTTGGGTTGAGTGCGCCCTAACCTTGCGATATGCCGATACAAGTAGAGATCGATGGAATCCGGTGTAGCAGTTCATGTTATTAAAATATATCAGTTCTTGATTAGACTGTAGAGTCTTTAATGAGATCATCATTCTGGTACTAATGCGGGTCGTATCCAGGAAACACCATCGCTCACTCAAATAGCGATCCCGTAACGGTGCTGTTTCGTGGCCGTCTCGTCTGTCTCTGCCGAAGCAAGAGAATAGAATGCCTATTTTTTGTCAGCTGTGTCTTGTTAATCTCTAGAAGAATGAATGCTGTAGTAGCTTTAATATCTAAGTAAGGTTGTCGGGACGATATTGGATCAATGCTATGTTCGCAATCGATCAGGTCCACAATACTTCTAGAGAAAAAAAATACTTACTATAGACGCCGTTTACGCGCGCGGACTCCTTTACCTGGTGGAGGACCTCCAACCAAAGTTAAGTCTAAGGTAGACTGTTCGAGGACGTCCCACATTTTGTGAGGGATTGCGCCTTGTGCCAAGTCAAAAGGAATGTCCAGCACCCCTCGTGGTAGTGCTTGTATGGTCCACGCGGTATGATCTTTATCTGTGGGAGATATGGTATCATCCCATGTCTCAAGTTTCTTGGCGTCTTTATATACTGGAAGGTATTGTCTTACTTTAGGATCTTCCACTGGATCCAGACTCCTCCAGAAATGTAAGAATGGTTGTATTATTTGTGTCGCAGTCGAAATTCGATTCGATCGCGTATGGCGTTTGTGAGGTACTGCCATGACTCTCATGAGATATAAATCTGAGAGCGTGTCATCTGCTACGTGTTGAGCCGCAGGCCTCACCAAGTAAAAAGCGTCTTTGGCCCATGAAATATGTCCAATCGCATCTCCTTCTTTCCAACTGGGGTGAACGAGAGTGTCATTGCCCGCGCGAGGGTCTTGATCTCCGTCATCGCTCCCCTCTTGATGGACTCCTTGCGAACGTGCCGTCCTTATCGCCTTTCTCGGTCGGTCGTAGATAAGGTCATTGTGCGCTCTCCTTATTTGCGCCTCCGTGAACTTTCCTTCCGGCACGTTCGACTCCACCCTTTTGCGGGTCTGAGTCCCCGCCGCACTTTTGCGGTCGGTGGCCCGCTTGTTCTCCAGCTCAGCCTCCTCCTTCTCCGCAATTGGTGCCCTGTAGGCATCCCGTTCCGAGATATCCTCCTGACGGATTGGTGGGACCTCTTTAAAGTCAGCCTCCATCCGTTTGAGTGCTTGATCAACGGACTCATCTTCAAGTAGGAAGGGATCATACTTAATCAGCATTCGTACATTGACTATTTGAACTTTCCCTCTGCCCCTGATTTTATAATTCAAAGGCCCCATCTGTTCCATGATCTGGTATGGTCCTTTCCAGTGGATGAGCAGCTTCGAGCTGACTCCCTGAGGAACCTGAGGATGATACAGTAGTACAATATCCCCGACCTGAAATCTGACTTGATCCAGGTGTGCCTGCCTGACACCTTCAGCATCAGTCTTCCTGCGCTCCGCCTCCCTATGCGCCTGTACTATTTGCTCCGCCTCCATCTTCGCCCGAAGTCTCACCCCAAACAGCTCATCCTGATCTGCCCATAAATCTGTTGGGTGCAGCAGTGAGGCTGGGATGGCGGGCTCACGCCCATATACCAATTGGTAATATGGCGAGACGGAACCTTTTGAACCACCTAACGCTGTAGAGGGTAGGCAATTCATAGCAAAGGCAAACGAGGATGCTGCCTCCACCCATGCCTTTTGGTTCTCCTTCTTCATACAATACATCTTCAGCGCGGCCTTGAGGGGTCTATGCACCCGCTCTATCTTGCCGTTCGCTCTGGGGTTATAGGCGGTGACATATTGCCATTTCATGCCGTAATATGCAGATAGCTTGTCGATGACTTCATTATTAAAGTCAGAGCCTCGATCTGAGCATATTTTTCTCGGCACCCCAATCTGTGAGATGATCCTGTCAATCAACGCCTTGGATGTTGTTTCTCCCGTAACGTCTTTGACTGGGACCACCCATACATAGTTGGTGGCTCTGTCTATGGCCGTTAGAAGGTATCTGTAACCTTCCGTCGTGACCGGGAAAGGTCCTACATGATCAGTGTGTAAGAACTCGAACATTCCTAAGTGTAAAGGAAAAGTCCCGATCAGACCAAAATTCGCCTTCAACGGTGTTTTGGATGTCTTGCATGGGATGCATGCATTGACCTGTTCATCAATATTCTCCTTCATCTTCTTCCACCAGAATCGTCTCGAAATGAAAATATGCGTTCTTTGTCGGCCCGGGTGCGCCAGTAGTGGGCAGTTATGAGCAGCGACAAAAATGATGTGTCTGAATTCTCAGGAACCCAGAGAGTCCATTTGTCTGGTTGTGATGCATAGCGCCCGCGTTGGCCTTTGTACCACAAGAGACCGTCTCTCCATCCCATCTCCTTCTGTTGCTCCTTAATCTCCTTCGTCATTTTCAGCTCGTTCGGGTTCGTGTATAGCTGTATCAGCTCTTTGAACTCCAGATCGAGAGCCTGTTGCTGTCTCCATGCAGTGGGTGAGGCTATGTGGATAGTCCCATCCTCTAGCTGCACTCCTATCCTCTCAGGGTTTTCGTCTAACTCCTCCTTGTTCTCCTGCGGGGGTTCCGCATATGCTTCTTGCTTAATCTCTTCTTGTTTTATCTCCGCCTTCATATTCTCATATGCTTCATAGGACCACTCAGCATCCTCGAGGACATGTGCTGTACAACATATCCCATGATCCGGACCTTGCGGGCTATGACGTAGACCCGATCGGTTATATCGGACCCCTCTCGCCATCTGCATCGACTCGATATGATATCGATGCACTTCGTATGTGCAGTCTGGGGATAGATCCTCCATTTCTGCTGATGATACGAGAGCTGCCACTTCTGAGTGAAACTCTAGCCTGGAGAGGCTGTCAGCGACAACATTTCGCTTGCCGGGTAGATGGACCATTGTAAAATTGAAACATGACAAGAATGCCTGCCATCTCGCTAGACTGCCAGTCTGTTCATGATTAATCATCCATAGTAAATTCTGGTGATCAGTCCTTACTATAAACTGAGGTCCACCCCATAAATACTCTCTCAACCGTTTGAGGGCCCAGACCACCGCCAGTGCCTCTCTCTGTCTCGTACAATAGTTTCGCTCCGCCGGTCACAACTTTCTACTTATAAACATGATCGGGCGCAACTTTTTCTCCTCATCTTCCTGTTGTAAGACTGCGCCGATCGCGAACTTTGATGCGTCTGTGTCGACTACGAATTGCTTCGAAAAGTCGGCGATCATCAGCACGAGTCCGCCATCCTTCGGATCTTTGTAGATGAGATCTTTGAGCGTGTTGTACGCTTCTAAGGCTTCATCATCCCACTTCTCAAAATCACCGAAGTCGATCATTCTCTCCAACTTAGCCCGAGTTGCACCCCAATTGGGTATGAACTGGCTGTAATATTGCGCCATCGCAAGAAATGAGTGCAGCTCTGTGCGATTCTTCGGCCTCTGCCGGCTCATGATCTCCTCCCTCTTCTCTTTGGATATCGAGACTCTATTGTAAGAGATTTCGTACCCCAAATATGTCACGCTTGTCTTTGCGAGTTGACATTTCTTCAAATTACATTTCAGGCCAAATAGTTTGATACGCCTGAAAATGTCTGTTAGATGGTCGATGTGCTCTTCCATCGTATTGGAGTACACGATAATGTCATCGATGTAACAAAATGCGTACTCTCCCGCCTTCTGTCCTCTTCTCCTCATGAAACCTCCCTCTGTCTGGTCATCATATTTGCTACTCAGCATGCTTTGCATCGCTTTCTGAAAGAGTCCCGGGGCCTGTTTGAGTCCCATCGGAAGTACTTTCCACTGATATATCTCCATTCCTACTACAAATGCAGTCAGCCATCTGGACTTTTCATCCAGTGGAATTTGCCAGAAGCCATTCTTCAGATCAATGACTGAGTATAGCTTGGCGTTCCGCAATACTCTCCTTCCTTCTTCAAGAGTAGGTAATGGATTTCATTCCTCCTCTAAAATTTTATTGACGCGGGCATAGTTAACCGTTAAGCGCCATTCTCCTCCCGGTTTAGGCACCAGTCTCGGTTGGGAAACTATTGGAGATGTCGATCTCTCAATGAAATCCTCATCGAGTAACTGCCGTGCTTGTTCTTCTGCGATCTTTGCTTCATGTATACTCAGATTTGCCCGTCGTGGCACCGGGGAAGGCTCAGCACCTGGTATTTTACAAATAACCGCAGTGAAGTCTTCCGGCTTGACACCTCCCGCTTGAGGGGGGTCAAAAATCATTTGTTCGCCTTCAATCTCTCTTTCAAACCTCTTTCTCCTTCTCCGTACCTGCTCCTCCTGCCAATTTCTCGTCTATCGCCGCCTTAAACTCCTCCTCTGACATTCTCTTGTGATGCTTGAGGGGTGCTCTGTCCTCCTCCAAGCCCAACTCTTCTTCTGATATATCGTCCATTCCCGTTTTTTCATATGTGGCAGTGTCTGGTTCGTCGTCCTCCGCCAGACCTACCAACATATCTATTAATCTCGCATATTGCAACGGAGCTTTTCGGGTGTAGAAACCATCGAAGCATGTGAATGCTTGAGGAATCAATTTCAACTTGTCCTGGTCTCTGAGCTTCCGCTTGTATGCACTGCTCTGCTCACGAGTCCCGAGACGACAAGCCACCACTAGCTGTTGCTTCCGTGAGGGCACCGGTATCGGATGATCAATAAGCCGGTCCCGTATCTCCTGCGCCCATATCGCCTTCTCATTGTACGGGAGTATGACCGTATATGGTTTATTATTTTCAAAAAGAGTGCGTAGGTACTTTTTCACTTCTGTCAGTGAGCGCGGCCACGTAGGCTCGTCACCCCAGAATTCGGTAATAAAGCTTTTAATATCTTCTGCCGGGATATCAGGGAGTCGTCCCCTTCTCCTCGGTATAAACTCCTGTCTGTCCTTATACGAATTATGGTGTAATTGTTTCTTCAACTGGTTTGCTTCATGCTTGGACTACTTCAAATTCTACTACTGGCGAGCCTTCTGGCAGTTATAATTATGTTCCACTTAATGGTGCTTGGACAAACTCATCGGACAGGAGGCTAAAATCAGATATTAAAACATTAGACTGCGGGGATTGTTGTGAGAAACTAATGAAAATAAATTGCTGTTCATATTATTTGAAAGCAGACGAAAAGAAAGAACAAAAGAACCACGGATTTATTGCTGATGAAGTTAAAAAAATATTTCCTGAATTTGTATCTGAAAGTGGAATAAAAGCGGACGATGGAGATGGCTACCTTGAAGGCATAACACATGCAAGTTTTATACCGATATTAGTCAGTGCTTTTCAACACATGGCGGAAAAGGTAGTTAATTTAGAAAAACAAAATAATAATCTTATGAATATACTACAAGAAATTAGAGGAAATGTCAAATAATACGACTAGACTTCACAGACCGCCACCTATTATGGATATGGATGGCGAACTAACTCCCGAATTAAAGTCTCGTGTTCTTGAAGTAGAACTAAAGACTGAGGAAAAAAAAAATAGAGCACGAATTGGAAGATAACTGGAATTGTTGTTGTATAAAAGACAGACCGACAGAGAGCAGACTTATTAAATACTTATTTCAAATGGGTATCATTATTGCCATTATAACCCTTTGTATCGTGAGGCTATCTGAAAAGAACTTGCCGTGCGAGGTTGCTAATACTTATGTCGGAATCCTAGCATTGCTTATCGGCATTTGCCTTCCATCTCCTTCTAGTTCAAAGAAATTATATTTATCAACTACACTTTCATTCGCTTCGCTCATTCTCGTTTGTTGATAAACATCGAAAACCGACAAAAAATTAAAATGGGAGACGATGTTTGAGATTATAGATTCAACAAGTTGAATCCATAGCGAGAGTGCGACAGCACGAAGTGAAATTCTCAAATATCAAAGCATTCATATACTTGAGTTTTATACCACATAGCATCATTTGAGCACATTAAAGGAATGGCTTCATCAAAACTAACACACCAATCACTAAAAGGTTTATACACACATTTAAATTTAGTTTCTATTCCTTGCTTTATACAATAAGCACAACTCTCATTTTTTTTCTCACTGACCCGTGAGTAAAAGTCGCAGGCAGTCCGAGCAGAAATATTAGTTAATAAAAAGTTTATTAGCACTAATATAGAGTACATCATGGCTGACTATAAATACCAAAAGATTATTTTTCTGAGCAATGATTTTGCTGGAGGAAGCAAAACATTTAATAAAAATATCCAAATGTCATTCACACCAACCAAAATGAATGTTAAGTTTATTCATTATACGAACGATCAGACCGAAACCAAAACCAGAATTCTTTACATGGACAGAATTGGAATTATTGGAACATTTGCGGACAGCACCACAGCAAACATTTCAAACCTTAGTTATAATTTGGGTGTTGTCGGATGGACTGACGGACAATATACATTTAAAGTCCTTGAAACCGACAGCGGAAATATTGACACAGGAAATTTAGCAGGCCGAATTGTTGTGTGTTTGGAATTTTTAGGCTGATATTTGTTTAGAAAATCTACGATTTTCTTTTCAGACTATGTCTTCAACAAACATGGTAAAACCATTTAATTTCTTGTAAATGAAAAAAACGATGTTTTAGAATAAGAGAGAGTGCGACAGCACGAAGCGCAATTCTAAAATATCATGCTTAAGATTAATCATGTCAAGGTGAAGCCAGTAAAACAAGAGGGTGATGGAAACAAAAAAGCCAAGGGTTATAAATTATTTAATGAGCCGTATGACAACATCTTTCTACTCGCCCGTAAGAAGAGCGGGAAAACGACAGCACTCTCTGAAATACTGAAACGGACTACAGACAGAAAAACCCGTATTGTCATTATTGCTTCAACGATATACACAAGGACTACATTTATAAAGCAATGGTAAAGCACTTTAAAAACAGAGGCAACCCGATGGCAATATATACCTTTCTTAAATCAGATGGTGTAAATGTTATTGATTATGAGTTAGACAAACTGAACAGACAGGACGAGCAACACGAAGGAGAAGTAAAACAGGACAAAGAGGAAATAGAGAAGCCACAATTTCTTTATTTCGGAAAGGAAAAGAAACAGAGCGCCGCGGAGGCGAAAGAAAGGCCAAGTAAGTATATTTCTCCAGAGGCTGTTTTTGTTTTGGATGATTTAGGGAGTGGATTAAGAGACAAGTCCGTAAGCGATTTGTTAAAAAAGAACAGACACTATAAATCAAAGGTGATTATGTCAAGCCAGTATCTGAACGACCTACGGCCAGAAGCCATTAAGCAGTTAGATTATTTATTAATCTTTCCAGCCCAGTCTCAGGATAAGATGGAACTCGTGTATAAACACTTAGACTTATCTTTTGACTTTGATTACTTTCTTCAAAAGTATCACGAAGCAACAAAGGAGAGATTTAATTTTCTTTATGTCTCAAGTGTTGATGACGAATTACGCAAAAATTTTAATTTTAGACTAAAATAATTATTTGATTTTTAAATATTTTTAAATTTTTTGCTGAAAGATTTTTTAAAATCTTTCTATTATATGGTAGTGAAGACAACTCGTGTTGAAGTCATTCTAACAATCGGCAAACGAACTATTAACTCAAGCACCAACATGGCTGGAGGTAAAAAGAAAACTGGACGGAAGAAGGGCAAGGGGCAGGCTGGTGGTAAAATTAACTGGGCAAAGGTTGGAAGAACCGCAATGGCAGTGAATAAATTTCTTCGTGATAACAAGATTATTTCAAAGACTGCGAATGCTCTTGGTGATGTCGGGGTTCCATATGAGTCTCGTATAGGCTCTACCGCTGCAAAACTTGGGTATGGTAAGCAGAGAGGGCGTGGCGCCTTGAAGTTTTGAAAAAATATCAATTGAAATTATTGGGAAATATTTTTTTGCTGATATAATATGTCGGCTAAGACTAAGCGAATAAAAAAGACAAAGGTAAGACCCCCGCGGGTTTATAGAAATAAAAGCGGGAAGCCGTATATTATCCAGAAGGGTAAAAAATATTATCTTAATTTCGGTAAGAAAACAAATGATATGAGCACACTTCAAATCGTTAAACTTTTTATGAAATACTTAAGCAGACCAAAAGCAAAGCGGACACCTAAGCGAAAAGAAGACTTAAGAAAAGTCCAGAGTTTGTCGGATATTGAACAAAATACTAGAACCGCCATTAATGACCACTTAGACAAACTCAGAGAGGAGAAATACGAAAAGATTGATGAGATTGACCAAAAAGAGAAAAAAGCACGAGTTGATGCTGAAGAAGAAAAGAAGAGGCAAGAAAGAAAAGACATAGCAGATGCTAAGGAAAGGCAGGATGATTTAGCAAGGATACACCGCAATGAACTATCAGATATCAAGGAACGACAAGAACAAAAAGCCAGAGAACTAAGAAGAGAGCAAAAACTCATAGAAGATGTAAAATATGAAGAAGACAGAAAAAATAGGATACAACCATTACCACCGCCACCACAATATCAATATATTATGCCACCACAGCAGGGGCAACCACAAGCACCGCCATTAGGAGCACCACCATAAGCACCGCCCTTACCTAATTTAGGAGATGAAGCACCATTGAAAACGAAAGAGCAATATGAGGAAGAAAAAAAGCAAAAGCAGAAAGATATTGAAACACTGAAATTAGCAGGATATACAGATAAGTTCATAAAAAAGATGAGTCGTAAAGACTTACAAAAAGCCAGTCAAGATATTCAGATGGCTATAGCCACAGCGACATCTTTAGAGGAACAGAAAAAGTTAGCAGAAGAATATAAATAAAAACTTGAAAAGGAAGAAAAGAAAGCAGGAGAAAAGGGTAAGCATTTTGAACATTTACAAATTAATCAATTTTTAATATCAGCATTTTCAAAAACTTATCACCCAATCATTACCATAAAAGAGTTAGCACAGGCTTTAAAAAAGAGACTAGATAGTGATGGACATAAAAAATTAAATTACAAAGACACTTCAAAGTGGATTATTGACATGATTAAAAGGTTTAATATTGATGTTGGAAATGAAAAGGAAAACGTAAAAAGAAAAGTAGCGGATTATGCTAGATATGAAGAGTATATGGGTATTATGCTAGATATGAAGAGTATATGGGTATTAATGAGCAAAAAGGTAGTGGAGCGAAGACATTAGAAGAATTAATTGATAAAGTATTTTCAATAGCGAAAATAAAAATACTTAGCCCGCAAAGATTGGAAACATACAATGAACAAACATAATTTTGTAAATACTCTAACGAACAAAATGACTATAGACACAAATGTAGATAAACAAGTTTCAAATGATTTGAGCGTTGACGAGGGGATGCCCCAACCGCTACCCCCGCCATTAGAGCCACAGCCACAGCAACCAGAGCAACCACAGCAACCAGAGCCACAGCAACCAGAGCCAGAGCCACAGCAAGAGGAGCCCCCGCCAGAGGAGCCACAGCAGGGTGATGGGCGGGGACTAATGACTAATGAAATAGATGAAATAATGAAAAAATATGGATGGTATCTCGGAGCGATAGCAAGTGATGAAATCTACAAACTAAATCCAGAAAAAAGAAAGCGATACGGATTTATAATGAATACCGACCCGAGCACCAAAAAAGGCCAGCACTGGATGGCCGTATGGACAAGTCTAGATAAAGACAGGAGTTTTGAAGTGTATGACCCGCTAGCACTTTATGAACCTACTGAAGACTTCCAACAACAAATGAAACGACTAATAGATAAAAGCCACCCCGATAGTTATTTATTAATGAAGGTTAATAAAGTAAAAGAGCAGAGTGATACTTCGGACACGTGTGGATGGTTTGCTATGAGGTTTTTAATGGAGTGAGCGAAAGGTATTAAATTTAAATTTGCCAGCGGTGATACAGATTTAAAAGAAGAAGCAGAAAAATTAAAAGCACAGAATGGTTATGGTTTTGATACATACATATAAAAGATTTTTCTAATATATAGATTTTTGAGGTTGTAGGTGGTTTTTATAAAAAGCACCTACGATGGAGTATAAGGGAGGAAGAAGTTCTGGTATCTATTACATAAATAGTAAAAATAGGATAACGGGGACAGACAGCGACTTTACACACGAAGTCAATATGAAGGGGCTAGACAATCCCACACATTGTAAAATTCTTCATATTTATGTGCCGAAATCGTATTACTCTGTGGCTTCACCATATAATACTTTTACATTATCCGAAGACGGGTATGAGGCTTTAATTACGATACCTGAGGGAAACTACACAATGAACAACTTAAAAAATAAACTGGCCGAGGTACTGACGGCAGAAAGTCCGAATGACTATACTTATGTTGTCTCAAGCAACAATACAAACACAGAAGCGGAGGATGGTAAATTAACATTCAGTGTTTCAAATAACGGAGGTATTCAACCGAGGTTTATATTTGATGCTGATACCCGTATTCATGAAGTTATGGGTTTTGATAGAAATTCAACATATTTCTTTGCTAATGATTTTATTAAATCGCCGAATGTAATTATTTTAACTGGTGAAAAAACTTTGTATCTTCAAATCGGATTTGGTGAATGAAGGTGATAATCATGTGCTTCAAGAAATATACACAGCCAACGAAATTCCTTTTGGTTCTGTTATCTATGATGGAAGCGGGTCTGAGTATGGTAAAACATTGTCCGCTAATTCAAACAATGTATTCAGGTTTTGCTTGACGGACGAAAACGACCAAGCAATAAATCTTAATGGTTTGGGAATAGTTATGACATGATGGTTTATCGTGAAACTAATTATTTTAGTTTATTTAATTCATTTTTCAATTTGTTGAAATCGAAGTGATTGATATTCATTTTAATTATTTTTTTTTCTATAAATATATTTCGTGTATTAATCAACTTACACTTCTTCAAAAACAAAAACAAAAATGCCTGTCCAATACGGCGGAGAACTTACTCACAGCCAAAGCGAACTTATCCGCGGTAAGTATTCGCTTAACAAACTTACTGCCCGCGAGAGTCTTGCCACTGTGCCAATTACCAGCGTCGGAGGAATTGAATCAACTTTTGAAATTCCAACTCGTCCTTTGAACCTTGCAAGGAGTGTGTTGCGATTTACCTACACACCGACGACTGGCGGAATTGGTAATTATAACAGAATTCCTATGGACTGCTTGTCAATGATTAAGACGATTGAACTACGAAGCCGAAGCGGTCAGTATCTGTGTAATCTTCAACACGTTGGTAATTACACTAAGATGATTTGGAAGCCTGAGATTTCTTATGATAGATTTATGGCTTTGGATAACCACGGGGCTAATTCTGGTTATGGGTCTATGCTTCAAAAGTGTAATGCTGATGGCCGTGCTACAACCGCCTTTAATGCTAACGTGTATGCTGGCCAACAAGCAAGTGCTGCAACAGTTGCGGGAAGTATTGATACCGATGGTCATCTTCGGGCGACATTAAATGTTTATGGTAATGCTATCGCAGGAGCAATTTCTCCGCCATCTATCAATGCTCGTCGTCATGATGATTTGCTAATTGCTAATGGAACTGGTGCTGCCTCTGTTGTAAATGTCTCTTATGAGGAGGCGAAGTATTTTGAAGGTGGAAGTGTTGGTCAAGACCCCGCTGCAGTTCTGGCAAATGCAGTCAATACTGGAAATTCGCCAGTAATCAATGTGTCTATTCCTCTTGGTATGCTTTTTGGAACTATTTTTGAAATTGATAAGACTATCGGCTTTAATGAAATTCTTAATTTGAGGATTGTGTGGGAGGGAACCCAGAAAACCATATTTTATGGAACTGATGCTAAAAGTGTTGCAACAGGAGCAATTGCCACCGCACAGCCAGCAACGATTACTAATCTTAAACTCTTTCTTGCTGTTGAAACTGACCCTAATGTTATATTGGGTGTTCAACAAAAGATTGCTGGTGAAGGCTTTTCGTTTAAGACTGAATACCCTATCTCTTGGAAAACTAATCTCGCGGCGGGCACTCAGTCATTTGTTTTGAAGATGAACCGCTCTCAGGATGAGAGAATTCGCCGAATTTACACTAGCGGGTTTCATAACACTGAAACTTCAAACACAGCATTTGATTGCAATAACCGAGCACAGGCTAAGATTACTTCTTATTACACTACTTTGGATAGTAATAGAATTCAGCAGTTTGATATCTCTTGCGCCCGCGATGAAGACTATATGCTTTTGAAGGAAAAAGTTAAGGGTTCTGCTATTTTGAACTCTAATGTGTATAAGTATAACTAGTTTCACGTTGATTTCTGGGATCACAACCGCCCGCTTTATGACAAGAGAGAAGAAGAGGGTTATGAAGTGGCTGGTCTGTCCTTGGACACTGAACGGCAATATGAATGGAGTGCGGAGGGAGCAGTCCAATTGAATTATTATACTTATGCTATTCTTCAGAGGACTATTGTTGTTAAAGGAATTGAAATTATGATGAGTTAAAAAAGAAAGAAAAAGAAAATAAAAAATATTTTTTTGTATAATATACACAAGAAACGGCAACCCACCAAAGAAATTTAATCGCACAAATCCAGACGAAAAGTTTGTAAATGTCAAAGTTGGATATGACGGGCACATTGTGAAACTAATCATATGAAGACCGCTTTTGGTGAAACCCTAACCAGTTCCTTAACACCAGTATTACAGGAAATCTTTCCATATACCATTAATGCACGGATATGGACATCAACAGAAACATAGCATTAGCAGTCGTTTTTAATTCCGCCATATTATTCAGAAATGAAACGGACGCCTTTGTTTCTGTTGATGTCCATATCCGTGCATTAATTGTATATGGAAAGATTTCCTGTAATACTGGTGTTAAGGAACTGGTTAGGGTGCTAGTATGGTAAGCAAAAGAAAAATAAAATATCGCACTGGTATGGGTGTTGTAGCCCGCTTCACTGCTTTATGGACAACAGACGAAACCGAAGATTATTATTCGTGGATAGGTATCGGAGATAACGATTTATCTCATGGTTTCTACTTTTACAAAACTAGAGATGAAGGAATGATTATTCTACATTGTATAGGAGGAACCCCAAACGCATTTTATCAAGCGTACTGGGATGACCCGTGCGACGGAACAGGAGATATGCCTGTATTAGACTGGACAAAGGGAAATGTATTTCAAATTCAATTTCAATACTTAGGCTTTGGTGCTACTAAGTTTTCTATTGAAAATCCGAAGACAGGTGAATTTCAGTTAGTCCATACGAATAAGTATGCGAATGCCAACACAGGTGTCAGTCTGCGGAATACTACATTACCATTTGCAGCACGAATTATTAATAATAATGTTGGAGTTGGAATACAAAGACTGAAGACAGCCAGTTGTAGTTTGTGTTGAAGGCACCAACACAATTAATACAAGTATTACAAATACGGCGGAAGGTAGTGAAGCAGGTAATATAACTGAAAGCCCCATTTTAAGTATCAGGAATAAAGCACTATTCAATAATCGCCTAACCAACAATTCAAATGTCTTTCCTTCGTTGATAAGTATTACTAATGAAGATACTAAGGCTAATGTCGTCAGAATGGTTTTGAACGGAACACTGACAGGGGCGGGTTTTGCTGATGTTGATGCCAAAACTTCAATTGTAGATACAGACACAAAAGCAACTGCTATCGCAAACGGAACAACAATTTTTAAGATTTATGTTAATGCTACCTCAACTCAACAAATTAATCTAAGAACCTACGATATTCAATTAACCCCGAACGATGTTTTGACATTCACACAAAAGGCTGTGTCGGCAGGTGGAAACGGAAATATTAATGTTATTGCTAACTTTATAGAAGACCAATAGATATTTGTTGAAGACGTAGTCTGAAACAAACATCGTGAAATGTAAAATGAAAAAAAAATAAAACGAAAGACGATGTTTTGTGATGACGAAGTCAGAACAAAATATCATTTACTTTATTTTTTTTGTATCTTTCTTTTACAACACGAATAACATCGCTCGCTTTCCTTAATATACATCCTTCTTCTGTACATTGTATATCAGTCTCTTTATCACCTACGGATGTAGCCGTCGCTATCTCTTTTCCTACATTTGCCTTTATTTCCGTGATACCTGTCTCTTTTAAATCACTCGCCTTAAAAGGAGTGCTCTCTTCTTGCTGACCGAAGGTCGCATCTTCAACTACGTTGGAGTTATCAGTGATGGCTTCCAATGGAATAACTACTTTCACATTGTCGTCGCGGGGTTTGTATTACTCATAGAAAGAAACAATGTCAGGCTTAGTCCATTTAATCGTGGGCTTTTTAATAGAAACATCAAGGTTCCATTTTTCAATTTCATTCAAGTAGTCTTGTTTGGTGTTGAGGTCCGACATAATTTGTATATAATATAAATATTAATTTTTATTGTAAATATTTTTTTACTTCACTTTTAATGTCTGCAAATTTCTCAAACCACGGCTGTTTCATTACCCATTCTAGGTATGGCTTATCAATAACCGCCATCTTGAATTTTCTTACCTTTATATTTACCAAATGGAAAAGTATCCTTTGGCTTGCCTTCTCTACTTTTTTCAATTGCCTTAATTTCTTCGTCAATCATCTGTTGAACATCTCTTACTGAAAGGAATTCCTTATTCTTCTCAATTGAAAGTCGTCCAAATTTTTCAGATAGTCTGGTGAGGGTAGTCATCTGTCTATATAGAGTGGTAAAGAATTTTATGGGAAAAAATTAATTAATTATTGATATTTTGTTCATAAATCTTTTAATATCCAAAAGGTCTAGTTTCAATCGCATTCTCTACAATTCCGATAACTTGTCTTTTCGTATACGTAAAACTAAATATCTTTTCTAAGTATTCGCTTGTTATTTTTTTCTTTTGTTTGTCTCGTGTTATCTTGTTGTTTTCTATTATAACTACTTTTCCAGATTTCTCAATTCGCTTTGCAATCCGTAATTCTTCATCAGTCTCCAACAATTCAGCCAGTTCATTTTTACCATTCTCAAATAATTCAGTGTTCGTAATACCTAGCCCGCAACTTATTACACTTACCATATTTGGTAAATTCAATGCTTTTTTCGTTTCATAGTTCATACTAAATCCTTTTACTTTCATACTGGCTTTACCATTATCTAATAAGTATCCATAACATTTCGGCCCGCCTCCGACAAAGGTTTTTATTTTTGCTCCTTTCAATTCATCAGTCCAATCTCCAAGTAAATCGCCTGTCTCTACATCTGCCTCATTAATTTCTTTGTTAGTTGTATATATTACGCTGTCTGTGTCATGATACAATATCCTATTACCTGATTGGTCCATCATATTGTAAAGTCTCATTCTCGCATGGCATGTGGTAAATAAAGCAACCACAACATTTGTTTTAATCGGGTCGCTCACCGCATCCTGTTTTAAGTCATAACTGGCTTCTACAATTTTGTCGTTAATTATGTTAATATTTATATTATCTACTGATTTATCGTTCAATAGTTTGTATAAGGTATCTTTATCCTTTATCATTTTGTTCTGTGTTTTATTTTGTTTCTGTCCAAACTTGCCCCATAAAGAGTTCAAGCACAACTTAGCTACTGCTCGCCGTCCTTCGTTTTTAAATATTTTGCTTTCATCCATCTTTACACCCATTTTGATTTCCATGCTGTTTATGTAATTTTGTTTTTCTGCTTCCGTATTACATCCCGAGGGATATCCGCTGGACTCTTGTTTTACTTTCAAGAATGTCTTTATGTATTCTTTGAATAAGCTACTGCTTTGTTAGGGTTAGGGTTAGGGTTAGGGTTAGGGTTAGGGTTAGGGTTAAATTGAAGTTAGGGTTAGGGTTAGGGTTAGGGTTAGGGTTAGGGTTAGGGTTAGGGTTAGGGTTAGGGTTAGGGTTAGGGTCAGATCACCGACGAAGCACCACTTCTGCGCTTTGGGGTCGTAGCACTCTACCTTCTCTAGCTCCATCTCGGTGTCTGGGTCAAAGTTGGTGCCCCCGATCACATACAGCTGGCCCCGGAAGACCTGAGCCGAGAAGTCGTGACGAGCCTGACGCAGCCTGCCCGCTGACCGCCACTCGTCGCGCACTGGGTCGTACTTCTCGACCTTGCGCAGGCTCCAGTCGTAGTTGTGGCCCCCGATCAGGTACAGAGAGTTGCCCAAAGCCGCGAGCCGGGCCTGATGGCGCTGGGTGGGGGGAGCACAGCGCGTTAGCCAGGCGTCCGTCTTTTCGTCGTACACCAGCAGCGAGTTGTGCATCTCTCGGTCGGTCAGCACGACGTACAGGCGGTCGTGCAGGACCGCGCCCGTGACGTCCTCGTAATCGCACGGCAGGCTGGCCTTGGCCTCCCAGCGGTTTTCGCGGGGGTCGTACACGGTCACGGCGCGGAGCAGCTGGCCGTCGTCGTCGCTCCTGCGCCCGCCAACAGCATACAGCTTGCCCGCAGCACTAGACCCAAATGCCCGCTGCTGGCCGTCGGCGGGCTCCACGCGGTAGCCTTCCAGCCTTCGGCGGTCAGGGTTTCGGCCGAACGTGATGCGCCAACCCCGCCGAACACGTACACTGCCGCGTGTTTCGAGGCGTCGGGCGCTGGTGCGGGGTTATTGCGCGGGACGGCGGGACGGCGTTGCGACATGGTCACGTTCGCAAGAATCAGGAAAAGCTGTACACAAACGCAAGAAAAAAAGAAATCTCTCTCTCTCTCCGCGCTGCAACCACAAGAAGTGAGAGAGAAAGGTCCTTCAACTCTCCTCCCTTCCAGCACTCAACACAGTAATAATTTTAATAAGGGCTCCAACTTTTTTTTTGGGTCTAGCTAGAATAGCGAACGCTCAAAAAATGGGCTTTTGTCACAAAAGGCGGGGGGGCCCCAGGGCCTGTGAGGAAATGGTCGACATATGTTGTAGCTGCAGGCCACACGGCACCATCTCCTCATTCCCTAGTACGCTAACTTCTCTAGCCCGCTTGAGGAAGGCTTCTGTTTTTCGGAGATTGTCCTGCAACAACTGCAAGTGTTTTTCGCTCGCTTGATAGCGTTCGGCTGTAATTCTGTCTTGGTTTTGCCTCACGTGAGCGGCGAGATTAGTCTGGCAAAGACGCCACACGAGCAGTCCTTGTCGGATGGGCACAAACAGCATACGTTTCCACCCCGTCCCCTTGTGCGTGAACGCAAAGTCAAAGGTCTGGATCACCTGGAGAAACTCCTGGGACGTTACGTCCCACCAGCTCCTAATTACGTCTAGTAGCTCCAGGTCTACCTGCAAGATATTAAGTACCAAGCTTTTTCTTATGGCCTCTAGGTCTGCTACTAGGTGCGATCTTTCGTTCCGCAGACACACCTGGCAATAATGGTACAAGGGTATGCCCCATGTCACTGCCCTTCGTCTAAGGCAGCGGGCGCAAGGCCAGTCAGCAGGCCACAGACCGTTTACTAGGCTGCTCTCTCCGAGCATGTACGCTAGAGTGTCTCGGACTATAGTCTTCCACGTATGTCCTTCCACGAAATAAACTAGCGGCATTTTCCTGTTTGAGCACAGCAGGTAAGAGCTCCACAGCTGAGCGCCGACCGAGTGTGGTTTCCTTTCAAAAAAGCCGGTGCCAGCAAAGGCAGCAAACAGGCATTGGAAGTCCTGGAGGGACAGGAAGGGAGCAATCAAAGCAAACTCACTCGCGAAAAGGAACCAAAATGCCCCACAGGCAAACTCCCTTTGCTTCCGCGCGACAGGGGTGAGGTGATATCGCTTTCGTGGAGGCTTGACGTAAGCGCGTTGGCGAGTGTTGGAACGCTTTGGCATGTGTGTGTGCGAGATGAAAGTGCGAAGCGCAAAAAAAAGAAAACAAGAAAGATCAAGTGCCCCTCGGGAAGAGAGGGGGGGGGGCGCGGAACCACTAACAAAAGAAAGAGAAAAAGAGATTTACTAGACTTTTGTGTGTGTGTGTGAAAGACAAACTGCTTAATGTACTTGCCAATATCTCATCGTCTCCAAAGGCTGAGAGCGTGTATGTACAATCAGTAACACACACACACACGTTCACACATTCGCCAAATCACACACACGCACATACAGACAGACACAAGAAATCTCACACACGCATTCGCAGAATCACACACACACGCACATTCACACACACATTCGCAGAATCACACACACACGTTCACATAATCACACACATACACACATTCACATTCGCAGAATCACACACATACACACATTCACACACACAAGAAATCTCACGCATACACACACATTCGCCAAAACACACACACAAGAAATCACACACACAAGAAATCACACACACACGCACATTCACACACACACGCACATTCACACACACACGCACATTCACACACATGCATTCACAAATTCACACACATTCGCAGAATCACACACACACACGTTCACATAATCACACACACACGCACATTCACACACACAAGAAATCACACACACACAAGAAATCTCACACACACATTCGCAGAATCACACACACACGTTCACATAATCACACACGCACGCACATTCATTCACACACACACACACATTCATTCACACACACACACGCACATTCACACACACACGCGCACAATCACAAACCCGCATACACACACAAGAAACCTCACACACACACACATTCGCAAAATCACACACCTAGACAAAGGACCGAATCTTCTATAAGGTCATTATCACCAAAGATCATAGAGCACGATAGGCAGAAAGGAACAAGGGTGGGGGAGGGGAGGAGGGGGCCGCCACGATGCGGAAAGGTCCATTGGGGACGCACAATGGGCTCGCCATTGCGCAAACCCAATGTTGACAGCATTGGGCAAACCCAATGGGTTGAATACAGGGGGGCCGCTACGATGCATTGGGGACGCACAATGCTGCCAACATTGCGCAAACCCAATGTTGGCAGCATTGCGCCACCCCAATGGATGGGGTTGTGTCGAATGGGGGAGGTGGGGGGGAGGGCCCGACATGATGCGCGGTTTTTGTTTCACAGCAAAAACTGAAAGCGACTATCTCTGTGTGTGTGTGCTGCGCATAGTACTATCTGTGTGTGTGCTGCGCATAGTAGGGTGCCTGTTCTTGAGAAATGTTGTTTCTGTGCATGTCCAGGGTCATTTCGCAGACATTCATGTGCTGTGTACCGTTCTGTGTGATTGCGTGTGTGTGTGTATCGTCGTGTGTGTGTATCGTCGTGTAATGTGTCGTGTGTGTGTATCGTCGTGTAATGTGTCGTGTGTGTGTATCGTCGTGTAATGTGTCGGGTGTCTGTGTATCGTCGTGTAATGTGTCGGGTGTCTGTTCTTGAGAAATGTTGTTTCTGTGCATGTCCAGGATCATTTTGCAGACATTCGTGTGCTGTGTGTCGTTCTTTGTGTATTACCGTTTTTTGTGTATCGTTCCGTGTGCACAAACTCCTGTTGGTGAGACAAAAGAAAAGATAGTCCCCATCCAAACCTGACCTTTGTGCTATCTTCTTCCAGTGTTTTTGGTTTCGTTACTTTCGATGTTTGAACACTAGCAAAAATCATGAGAGCCGCTACCGTGAAGAAAAAGCCCAAGCTGGGACATACGGGCCCGTTGGTGGCGCATTTGACGACATTACCAGAGGAACTGCTGCGACACGTGGCTTCGTGGTCCCCACCGTCCGTGGCCGTGCTGGGCACGACGTGTCGCAGCCTCAGCCAATGTCTTCTCCCGTTGGCGACCGAAGCGCAGGAAGACCAACTCAATTGCGTGCGCAAGTCGGTGGCCGACGCGATCGAAACGATGGCTCTCAAGGGAGGTTACACTAAATTCAGCGGCACTACTCCGTCCCAGAGGTACGAGGGCTGGGGCGATTTCGGTCTGCATGGCTGCCTGAACCTCCTCAACGCCGGCAAACGCTACGGCTGTGCTGAACGCGTTGAGACTGTTGTGCATTTCTACTGCCGCCACAGCCTCGCCAAGGGCAAAACCAGACTTCAGCTCTCGTTGCACAGCGACGACGTCTATGATACCTGCGAGCAATGTTACTCACGTGACGTTACGAGGTGTCTACACCTGGAAGGCAAGAGATTCTACGTGCGGAGCCGCGCCGAAATCGATGGCTTGCTGAGGCAAATGGTCTCGGTGCGAATGCTCAACCTGTTGGGAGACGCCTACATGAAGATCGACAGGTCCAAGAACAGTCTGTCCTGGATGGAGCTGCTCGAGAAGAAAGAAGTGACCGGAACTGCAAAACCTTACTGGGTCATCAAGGATGGCCAGAGATTCTGTGCAGACTGCGAGCAGTTGAAATAGACAGACAGCGCCAGACAATGGTGTACAGCTCATCATCATTAAAATCCCGTTTTTTTTTTCGCCTTGCACTAAACATTACCGGGGGAGGGGGGAGAGAGGATGGGAGGGGGGGGGGAGTGAAATAAATGTACTTGAATCAGAGGGAGTGGAGAGGGGGCCCGCGGCTTCTGTTCGACGGCCCCCACCTCCTTTAATTTGTCCCACCTTCCCGGCGCCCGCGACGGAACAGAGTTCGCACTAGCTCACGTACCGATAATTTTTTTTGGGTAAATGTGCAGAAAAAATTCCCTCTCTCTCCCCCCTCCCCATGCTGCCCGTCCCGCGCGGCCCCCCCTCTCTCTCTTCCGGGGGAGGGGGCCGTGGCCATGCGATACGTGACACACACTGGTTGGCAGAATCAGGGGGAGGGGGCCGCACAATTAGCGACCAGCTGCCTTACCAGACTTTGTGCGGGACATTTCGGCGAATTGAGTTGGTGGCAAAAAAAACATTTCGTGAGCGAACTCGGGCGGGCGGGAAATTTCTTTGGTTTCTGGCTAATTTTTTTCCCGTCCGCCCCGCGCGCTGGGCGGCGGGGGGAAGGAAAGAAAAATCTTAAGTATCGATGTCTTGACTGGAGATCGGGAGGGAGGGAAAGGTTAAAAAAAAGTTGGTAAATTTTTTTAAATAAAATTGTCAAGGCAAGCACAAAATCCATAATCCTCAACGAACGAAAATGAGCGGCAAGGAAGAAAAAGCTATCATCGCCGCACCCGCGACGACGACGGTCACCGCTGCGCCTACCGACCCAAAGGACGCGTCACACGTCTTCGACGAAAATGCCTTGCTCATGAAACTCGGACCAGACGACTTTGCCGAAGTGAGACGTAGTTCTAATGGATTCTATTCAATCATAGATGCCATATGTTTATTCACGGACTGCCAACCAAACTCGGCCACGAAAAAGTGGTGCCAGGTGAAAGACAAAATTTGGAGGGTAAATGGCACTCAACGTTTGCAATTGAAGTTCCTTGTATTTCCATACCGAACCGCGCGGGCTGGAGAGTGTAAGGTGGCGCCAGTGCAAGAGGTGGAGGAGGGCATGCGACGAGGAGTGCCTTGCACAAACTTTCAAGGGCTTTTGATTATTCTAAGTCAATTAGACCACCCGCGCTGTAAGGATCTGCGAGCAGATATGACCAAAATAGCATCGCGCGCAATGGTGGGCTTACCAATAGTATTACATAACGAGTCATCCAAGCATTCGACGCCATCAGAGATTACCAAAAAGCCAGCAGTTAGACGGGGAAAGCGGTCGCGCCCAGAAACACCCAGCAAGCATACCACAAGCTCCGTCGAGGCCGTGCCCTTGCCTGCACCTGAACACGAGCAGCTCCAACAAGGCGAGCAGAAGCCCGACCCACCGCGGGAGCCTGTGGAAAAATTGAACAAACTAATGTCAATAATATTAACTAACCCTGACCATCCTCACTCTCGGGAGCTCCGTACAGAGTTAATTGCTTTAGCATTACGCGCTACGACGGGCAACGCGGTGCTTGCAACCAAGCTTGCGTCAGTCTTAGCTTCGCCACTCGAACAGACATGCAGGACAAGTATAACCGATCAGCAAGCGCCGTCCACGTTCACCAGCTGTAACCAAAACTACAACAAGGCCGGGGGCTTGTCTGCAGCTGAACAAGAGCAGTGCCCCGATCCCCTGCAAGAGCCTGCAACAAAGCGTCCTAAGCTTCTGCCGCAAGCCAACATCGATGCAAGCCCTTCCAAGACGGCAGCATTGCCTGAGACCGCCGAGAAACTGCAGCTGGCATCTTCAGGTCCACAGAAGATCGACTGGGACGGCAGCGACATCACGCCTTCTAATGGCAAAAAGTACTTGGATCAAATGGTTGCAGAGATGCGCAAGATCCATCCAGCGCACGAGATTGAGCCACAGCCCGTGTACCTCGGGTTCATCAAGCCGCTGACCAACACCAAACATTTTATGACGAGGGCACAGGCGCGTGCCTGGGTCTTTGAAAACCGGAGAAGCATTTACTTCCGCGATTATTTCGACAAAGGTGGCGTGCGCAAGGTCCCGTTCCACATTGACCATATAATCCCGGACTCGCTGGGCGGAGCTGACCACCCGCGGAACTACGCGCTGATGCCTGAAATTTTCAATCAAAAATTTGCGTCGTGGTGGATGCCGGCCAAGGCCCAGTACATTGGTAATTAGTTCGCTTGCATATTTCTTTTTTTTGTTTGCTAATGCGTGTGTGCATTCCTTTTTTTTGCAGGTCCTACGGCAGCACGCACCGCCATTCTTTTTGCCAAGTACATCAAAAAGAAATATACAAGAGAAATAACACTGGATGACCTAGAAGAAATGTAGACGTCTTTCAGGCAGAGAACTAACTAGTAGTGATATAAATAAAAGCTTCTGGTTTTACTCAAGTGTCCAATTCTTTCTGCTGTATCCCAAATCTTTGCAAAGTTGGCGAGTTATGATATAAGTTTGTCTTAGTTTCTTCAACGTTATTAAAACATCGACTCACACTTCTGACGGAACATCACACTTAAGATCTTGGCAGGGTGAGGAGGGGAGGGCCGGCCGGGAGAGAAGAAACGATTTGTTTTCTGTTTTTTTTCGGGGGATGAGTGCACAGAAAAAATCCCCTCTCCAATCCCCCCCCCCTACATTCTTCCCATCCCGCGCGGCCCCCCTCACGTCCGGAGGAGGGGGGGGGCCGAGCGTGACACACAGGTTTGGCGAAATGTGTGTGGGGGGGGGGCCGCACAAGAAGCGACCAACTGTTTTGCCAGACTCTACACTTTTTTTTGGTAAGGAACATTTCGGCAAACTAGCGAAAATATTTCGTGAGCGAACTCGGGCGGGCGGGGAAAAAAACTTTTATCTTTGTATTTCCCCCCCCCCCCCCCCGCGCGTTCGCCCGAAAATTTAGTTTTTTTTAAAGTGCGCGGGTGGCCGAATGGCGTGACAATCCTGTGAATTTCGCGCCAAATCCCGCCGCAAACTGCGGCACCGCCAGTGCCAAATTGTGGTGGGCCGGACGCAATGTTGCAAGGGAACGAGACAGAGGGAAGCAGACAGACTTCTGGCTTTTGCTGCCAAGGCCGCCAAAGGGAAAAGCAGAAAAACTTCTGGCAACCCCTCGGGAAAAAGGTGGGAAGGGGGGGGGCCGGCCCTTCCGCGGCGGCCCCCCCCCCTTGCCCGCACATCCCGGTTCGTCGCCCTCGTTTTCCCGAGACCCCAGCAGAAAAGAAATCTCGCGGCTGCTCTAGAAACATCATTCTCTCTCGCTTTTTGTGTGTGTGTGCTGTTTGTTTGCCTTGGCGGGCCGAACCTTCTCTCTCATGGCTTGTTTTTTTTGGGACAGCTTGGAAATGGGCCGCAAGAGAAGGCGACGGCGCGACCGAGCAGCGGCGGCGCGACAGCAACAGCAACAGCAGCAGCAACAGCAACAGACGGTCCGACCGAAGAAGAAGAGGCGTGTCGTGATCGGGCGGCGCCCGCCCGAAGTCAATCAGGAAGAAGCGGCGGCAGAAGCAGCAGAACTGTTGTTGCTGCTGTGCTGGCGCGACGGCTGCGACGAGTGGTGGCCCGCCAGCGACGGCGGCGGCGGCCGCCGCTGCCGGCGCTGCGACGACGCGGTGTACTGCAGCCGCCAGTGCCGCGACGAGGCTAAGGACGAGCACCGCGGCTGTTGCGGGCAGGACGCGGAGCGATTACTGGCCAAGGTCTTTATGTCACGGGTCGCGCAGCCGCGGTTGGCGCGGCGGCTGCTGCGGCTAGTGCCCGCCGACGCGCAGGGCGGCGTCTTGTACGCGGCGTGCCGCCCGGCCAGGACGGCGTGGCGTGCGCGTACTGGTCCGAGCGCGAGTTGGGTCTGCCGCAAAAGGACTACCTGCGCGACAAGCTGCGAGAAACGTCACGCACCGGCTGTGCGTTAGTAGTAGAGGCCCTGGTCAGGCCCGTGGACCGCGCACAGGCGCTGCCCGGTGGCTGGTGGTGGTGGCAGAAAGAAATCTGGCTCTCGACGATCCCCACGCCTGAGTAGACAACGAAAAAAAGGATTCTTGGGCGTGTGTGTGTTTTAAAATGAGCAAAATTGGCGGGGAGGAGCAGATGGCGATCGCCGTCTTGCTCCGAAATCCTGTGCCTCGGGGAAAAAAGGAAGGGGGGACAATTTGTTTTGTTGTGTAAAAAAAGAAGTATTATAAAAGGGAACCGAGTTTTTTGCGCAAGCATGTCCAAGCGCCAGAAAGTGGCCCCTTTCGATGACAAGTGCAGCCTGTTGGATTTGCCCGCCGACGTGTGGCAAGTGGTTTTTCCTTTGGTGTCCGGCAGCCCTGACTGGCTGTACGCGGGGTGGATCCCCGCGTGCAAGCAAAACGCGCGACATGCCGCGCCCAAAAAGCTGGTCGAGCCTGAAGATTCGCGCGGGCAGTCCCCCGATCCCGCCGCACGGTGGGCTGAATGGCGCGAAATCACTAGCGTGACCATTGACAAAAAGCTGCCGGCCGACAGGCTGTCGATCCTGGCACAGATCCACGAAGCCAAGACTTGCGTGCACGGCCTGTTGCTCCCCAGCGATTTGGTGGATCTCGAACTACAAGCGGCAGCGAAGGTCACTGGCTTGCAGAGGCTGGGCTCCGGGAGCCGCTGCTAGATGAAGCCCCCGGCGACGGTCTAGCTAGCGCTGGCTCGGTGACTGCGGGGGCCTGGTGCGACCGTTGGCTGAACCTTGATCGCTGCACGGGAGTCAGCCCCGAAGCGGTTGCCGCTTACCTGACGCAGGTCCGGCCGCGCACCTTGTTGCTGGCCGGACTCAACCCGTTCCTAAGTAGACCCCTGACCATCGCGTCGGCCGGCGGCTGCCTGCGGCAGCTCAGTCTTCGTAACTGCCGTACACTGACAGATCTCAGCTGGCTGGCGCCCCTAACCGAATTGCGGACCTTGGATCTGACCAACTGTTCCAGTATCACAGACGGCGCGCTGGCCGTGGTGGCCGGCCTACTGATGTTAACGCGGCTCAAACTCTCTCGTTGTGAACTAATTACGGACGAAGGCTTAGACAACTTGTCGAATCTCACCAACCTGCTCTATCTAGATCTGGGCTTTCTCCGCGAACTGACTAATGTCTGGTTTCTGGAGAGCTTTCGGTCGACTACAATACCTGCAGCTCGGCCGCTGCCCGCTCGGCGACCTTTCGCTGGGCGTGCTCGCCAGCCTGACGAATCTGCGAATTCTAGACCTGGGAGGAAATACCTTTCTGACTGATGAGGGGCTCCGGCCTTTGCGCCCCCTAGCGCATTTGGCAAAGTTATATCTAAGCTCGTGTACAGGTGTGAGAGGCACGGGTTTTGCACACCTACGGGCGTTGCACAACTTGCAGTATTTGGGCCTGGAAAACTGCACCAGTGTGGAGGAGACGCACCTCCGATATCTGCCAACCGCGCTGCGGGCGTTAAGCCTCCGCGGCTGCACCCAACTCACCGATGCCGCAGTAAGACACTTGCAGCACCTAAAAAATCTGCGGGTCCTGAATCTGGGCTGGGCAAATATTACTCCTGCCGGGGTTGCTCAATTGTGTGATGGGCTAGAACACCTGACGTTAGACAAGTGTGAACAGCTGGATGATCGCGTCTTTGAACACCTAGGTCGTCTCGGGCAGTTGCAACAACTAGTATGTCTCTTGCGCGCGAATCACCCGCGCAGCTATTGCACGGTTCAGAATTTTGCGCCCCGGCTTGGTCATAGTGACGACAGACGAACAACAGTAAAAAAAACAAATCAATAAAAAAAAACTGTTTTTAATTTCGCAGAGTTTTACTCGTCAAGGCACGCCACTTTGGCAATGCACGCACACGCTGACCTCCTGCTTGTCTGGAATGCCTGGCGCCTCTCGTGCCAGGTTGTTTTTGACGTGGTTGCTCTCGAGTAGCCCCAGCGCGTCGTCCGCATCTGCGAAGCTGCGCTTGGTGCAGGCGTGAGTGTCGGCCAGCAGCTGCGGCTGTAGCACCTCGGTGATTAGCGTTTCATAATGTTGCAACAAGTAATTCGCCCGGGCCCGGGCCGTCAGGTGGCCAGAGGTAAGCATCATCCGTACACTGAGGTGCTGGTCGTCTAGCCACTGTTTGCGCCAAACTCTGTTAATATACTCATTATCCCGAGGAACCTTGACAGCGAATCGATGGTCGCCTGCCGATTCTTGTGCTGCGGGTAGAACAGGCACTGGAAGTGCGGCGAACACACCGAGAAGTTCGGCGCGGCCTCTTGTTGCGCGGAGTTCGTAAACGTCTGGAAGTACGTGCGCCAGCCCCACCCCGTCGCCGTGCGCAGGACGTCGGCCTGGCTGACACGCGCGCCAGCGGAGAGTTGGGCGTCCAGGGCTCGGTCGTACAGGATGGCGAACAACAGTGCGACCGCGGCGTTCGCCTCCTCGGTGTCAGCAGCCGCTGCCTTGGTTTCTGGTTTGTTGAAACAGACAAACATACTGCCGTCTTTACGACCGGCGGACAGCTCGAGCGCGCTGAGCAGCGACTGCCTCAGCAGGTCCAGCAGCGCGATAGCGTGGTTGTTACGGAAGGTGAGTGTCTCCCGCAGCAGGCAACGGGGGCAGCCGCAGTCATTGCTGTTGGTATGTGGCAGACGGTCGCTGAAGACGTTGACCCTGTTTTCGCCGTACCTCAGCTCCGCGGGCTTGGCGCCCTTGCTGGGCCAGAACAGCACGAGGTTGAGCCCCATGGAGCTTGAGAACGGCTTCCGCACGTCGGCCAGCGCTGCTACTGTCTGCTTGTCCGGGACGAAGGCGTCGCTGTACAAAGTCGCCGCCTTGGCGTTGGGCAGCACCCGGCCGAGTTGCACCCGCGGCTCTCTGTTTTGCGGCTGGTGCGCCTCCCGGTTGAAGCACGCGTTGCGGGGGCACACAGGCTCTCCCACGAGCCCCGGAATGTACTTGCCCCCTTGAAAGTATTTAGACAGCCACTTCGGCGTGCCGCGATTCTTGATCTCGTCGTTGGCTGCGGCCGCGCCCTGTTGTAGCAACGGGAACGCCTCAAGTCCCAGCTTGAAACTTATGGCACTGTGCAGCTGCCGAATCGCCTCAAGTGCCGGGCGCGGCGCCGTCTGTGCAAAATTCTTGGACTCGAGTTGGCGGATGACGGTCTCTGTTGCCAGTACCTTGACGTTCCCCGCGCGGGCCCACGCAGACGGCGTCTGCCCTTTGGCGAAGGGCAGCGTGGCGTCGTCCACGACAGACACGCGGAAGCCCTGGCGCGCCAGGTCCTCGCACGTGCGTTTGACGCAAATGTCAGACGCCACCCCTGCGACATAGACGTCCGTAACCTGGCGCGCTCGCAGGATCTCCGTCAAGCTGTGGGAGCCGGCGCGGCCCGGGCATCGGACCTCGGTCCGGAGGTCGTTCTCGAAGACGGCCGAGTTGGCGTCCACGTCTCGAGTAAAGCCCTTGCGGAAATAAGTCTGGGCTTCGGCCGCCACGCCGTCGGGTGTCGCCACCAGCACGCCGGACGGCGTGTCCGGTGGCGGCGCGAGGGCAGTTAGCTCTTTGGTAACCTGCTGCCCATCCGTACCGTCTATGCAGTGGCTGTTGTACAGCTGCTGCGTGATGCTGGCGCCCTTGTAGTCGTACTGGATCCGGTCCCCGCTGATCCTTCGCGCTTTTACCCGGGCGTGCGTGTCTGTTGAACCAAGAAAGGAGACGTGGTCGGCCGGGTGTGTGTCGAGCGTCCAGACCACGAGGCCGAACGGAAATTTTGACAACAGGCGCTTGACGTTGTCGAAACAACCGTTGACGGCGTTAGGCGGATTGTGAGGCAGAGTGGCCAACGACAGTTTTCCGCTGGGGTCGCAAAAGTCGGTTTGCATGTCGACGACCACGAGGCAACTCGTGTGCAAACAGTGGAACGAGGCCGAGCAGTGGCTCGTCATGGAACGAAGAAGGAACGGGGGGGCTGTTAACAAAAAAAGGTCGGCTTTTCTTTCGTTCTTAGCTCCCAAGTAGGCACCCCACCCCCTTTTCTTTTTTTTGCTCCCTGTCTTTGAGCTATTGGGAAGCGGAGCTTGGCTGCAATTTTTTTTTTACTCGGGGGGCCAAAGGGAAGGCGAGGGCGAGGGGTGGGGGGCGGGGGCGACCACAGACAAGCTTAGGTGAATTCCTGGCGCAATGGGGGGAGGGAGGCGGGGCGGGGCGGGGGCCAAGAAGACAGAATTAGAGACTGAACGCAAGGAACCGCGGGGAGGGGATAGAGTACCTAGCGACAAGGAACGAGGGTTATTCTTTGTGTTCCTTGCCGCGGCGTACGGGACATTCTTGGTCGAACAGCGGGGGCTTCAGCGCTAGGATCAGCCTCAGTTGCGCGGCCGTCAGGAAGTGCACGGTCAGTTCGCTGTCCACGAGGCAGGCCCTCGGCAGCAATTGTGCGTCTTTCGAGGATTGTAGCCACAGGATGAACTCGAAGTTGAGCAGGCCCAGCAGGGCTTCCACGTTCGTGGTCAGGGGCACGGGACACACGCGGGCCGTGCGCAGTGCGATCCAGGGGTCGTTCTGGAAATAAAGCACCTTGCCCTTGCACAGCACGTGGTGCGTCTGATGGTGGCTGCACGGCTGTCGGTGGCTCTTCTTCGGGCCGTGCGGCGCGACAGGGGCCTCGGCCGACATCTTTGTCGTTTCTGTCGCCTTCCCCTTTGCCGCCGATTCACACTACTACCACCCCCACGTCGCGCTCCTTCCCCCCCCCTCGTCTTGTTTTTTCTTCCAAAAACATCCACCCACATCCCCCCCCCGCCCTCACCCTCTTTTCTTTTTTTTGTGCCCCCCCCCCAATTTTCCTGCGTCCTTGTTCTTGGCCTGCCGTTGCTCCCCGCCCCCCCCCTTCCCTCCCACACACTCAGAAACACACATATCCCCCCCCGGCCCTCCCCGCTCTTTGGTTCCTTCCACAGCAACAGCCAAAACAAGTGACAGATGAACGAGGCTTTCTGGCTCTGGGCGGTCAACCAGTTCCTGCAGGACAGCGAGGGTCTCGTGCGCTACGGAGAAACCCGCGAGCCGGAGGCGCATGTGCTGTCCGATCTCAAGAAGTTGCACGCGGTACTAGAGTGGAACATGATCGACGAGCACCGGCAGAGGCTGGCCGAGCTCGTGGCGGGCACGGGGTCGCACTCGCGCTCGGAGGCGTCCGGCGAGAGCGCGCGGGCCGGCCGGGTTGTGTGGGACCCCCCCCTGCCGCTCAAGGATCCCGGCGAAGGCACGCAAAGGCGCGGCGGGCAGCGCCGCAAATCAGCTGCGCCGCGCGTCGCCGACCGCGACAGACACTTTCTGTACGTGCCGCACCTGCGCGTCTGTGCGCCCCCGGCCTGGGCGGGCAAGAACCGTGCCGAACGGTATAAACACCAAGTCGTCTTTGTGCGCACGCCACCAACGACGGTACAGTAGCACGGTTTCGGTGTTAAAAGAAAAAAGTGACAAAAAAATATTAAAAAAAGAACCGGCCTTAAATCCGGTACCGGCAAGGGAGGAGGGCAGGAATTATTCGCCTTTTTTTAATTTTAAAAAAGAAACGGTTTGCCCTACACTCCTCGAACGATTTAAAACTGATAAGGAGAGCGTGATGATGCTCCAGAATTTTTTTTTAAAGAATGTTTTTTCTTTTTTCAATTTACTTTGTTTTTTCTTTTTCCAGCAGCAGGAGAGAGAGAGAGAGGGGGGGGGGAACAAAAAAAGAGAGGGTAATATCAGAGAGAGAGGGAAGGCCTCGGCTTGTGTTTTTTTTACACGTCGTCGATGATGACGTTGGCGTCGTCGTCGGGCTCCTGCACCACGCCCCCCGACACGACCGCCACCGTCGTGGTGTCGCGCCTCTCGCCGGGCGCGTAGCCGCCCTCCTCCCACCCCGCACAGTCCGACGCCTGCTCGGCCGGGTCGGTGGCCTGGTCAAAGGCGTTTTCCGCGTCCCAGAGGAACAGGAACTTGGGCACCCGTTTGAGGCACAGCGCGCCCTGCGACAGCGGGTCGAAACTCGCGCGGATCGAGAACCCCACGCTCGCCACGGCGCCGGGGCGCACACAGCGGCTGGCCTGCTCGTCCGTCATGACCGGGTGGCCGGGCGCGCGCATGTCGCGGATGTACAGCTCGTTGAACTTGTAGCCGCCGCTGGCGTCCTGGGGTCCTGGCTTCTTCTTGGAGCCCCAGCTGCGCTGGCCGGCATTCACGAAAGTGTTGACGTTGGAGAACGAGTAGTTGGCCTGCGTCTGCAGCACCAGCGCCGGCGCTTCGTTCGGCTGCGAGTCCGCCTTCTTGAAGTAGCAGCCGCTCTTCACGTAGCGCGTCAGCCCCTTGCGCTCTTCGGGGGTCTTGGCCGAGAACTCTTCGCCCTTGCTCCGCAGCAGCACCTCGCGGAACTTGGTGCGCACGGCCTCCGGGTACGTGCCGTCGGCGTTCTTGCTGGCCCCCAGGTCCAGCGCGATGTCCTTGAGCTTGTTGCTGACGCACGGCATGACCTGGCACAGCAGCGTGGCCTTCTGGCCGTCCCCGAGCGCGTCCAGCACGCAGAAGACGGGCAGGAACTCGAGCCACAGGTCGAACACCACGGCGAGCGCGCCCACCTCGTACACTTGGCCGCGCGAAGAAGCTACCTGCGCCGGCGGCGCCGCCTTGGACGAACGGGCGCTCACCATGAAGCTGCGTTGCACGCGTTCGGGCTTCACGCTGTCTCCCAGGGGATCCGTGTTGTACCTGTGCGCAAAGTCCTCGGGGTCGCGGTACGAGCCGTAGCAGAGCCGCCCATAGGTGGCCTTCTCCGCTTCCGTCGCGTGGCTGGAAAAGAAGAGCTTGCAGCCCCCGCCGATCACGCCCGCTGGAGTTGCCAGCAGGTAGCCCTTCTTGAACAGCCTGCCGGACTGGGGGTCGGCGCGGAACTTGAGGGACACGATTTCCTTGTTTGCGTCCTTGTACGACGCCTCTTTCTTGAGCTGGTAGATTTCGCTCGGCGGGGGCAGGAAGCGCACGAGTTCGACCCAGCCGCGGCCCGTGGCGGGGGAGTGAACTCGCACGAGCGTGTACTGCAGCAAGAAGCTGGTGTCCACGAACGATTGCCAGAAGCCGCTGTGCAGCGTTTTGTACACCTTGTCGAGCCCCGCAAAGAGTTCGTCGGGCACCTCGCCGAGCGGGACCAGGCCCTCGAGGTTGGTTGCCGGCTCCAGGCTGCGCCGCAACAGTTCGGGTACCCAGTTCTCCGGCGTCAGGTTGCCAAAGAAGCGGCCGACTGGCTCGGCGGCGGCCTCGGTGCAGATGCGCTTCGATTCTACATCCCACTCCGAGGCCTCTTCCCCCTTGTCGTGGCGGGCCTTCTTGGCCTTGCCGCTCTGTTCCTTGGCTGCGCGTTTGCTCATGGAGGGAATGATTTCTGCACGCAGCCCCCCTGGGCGCGCAAATAGGGGGGGTTGGTGCGAATCTCTTGCGCGGCCCCCCCCCGAGCGAACATTTGTTTTCTCTCTCGTTTGTGGCCCCCCCCCTCCCAGACATGTTCTCTCGTTTGTGGCCCCCCCTCTGCCTTCTTGCTTATCCCCCCCCGGGGGGGGAAGGGGAGGTTTTTCCCCCAATCTCCCGTCCGGGGCTTTTTTTTCTTCTTTCTGTTCGCTCCTCTCTTTCTCTCCCCGCCGCTTTCCGGTTGCGGCGTTTCGCGTTAGGCGATTTGAGGGGGGGGGGGAAGACAGGAACACACACACACCTCTTTCCAGTGCCATACTTCATATACTTTTATCAACTTATACCCTTTGTCTAAGGCCTTGTAAATTTCTGGAGTTGCACATGTACCAGTTATTGCTCGTTCTTTATCTGTGTGCTTACATTCTCCATGTTGCTCAGTCATTCCGCACTTATCGCATAAGTAATACATCATCTTACCTCTGTCCGCCTTCGGTAAGACTGGGTGTAGTAAGCCTCTAGGTGGTAGCATCTTAACCTTAGCCACTCCGAAATATTCTCTGTTTATAATTTATTTTTCATTTCATTTCTTTCGTAGTCATTGTTTGGTCTAATAATTATGTGGTGCCCGCTTGGATAAAGGTCGTAATACATCACGGTCGGATAAAGTGAGCATATGTCAATATATTTCGCATACTCATTATCATGTCATGATTTCCAATATAATTTCAGAGCATTCACTCTACCTCCAAACATTGCCTCTCGTGGGTTTAGTCCTTCTTGTTCAGTAATTCGTTCGTTTGTATCCTCTGCCAGTCTTTCACTGGTTTTCATCAGGCTCCATTCGCACTCCCAGACACTTATTACTTTTGCTTGTTCGTTAAGTTGTTTTTCTCTTCTCATTGTTTCCTTGTATAGTTCGCCCATTGTCTTATTCTTCTTCACATTCAAAGCATTGCTATTCCAACACTTATCACATCCGTGCCAATGACACCCGTAAAACTCGTAAGCGGTTTTGTTTTTCTCATCCCATCCATCTACATACACACGAGATTGCCCGAGTTGAAACATTTTTTCACCTCCGTTGAATGCGTGTTTAATATCGTTTTATCTAACCTGCTTCTGTATGCTAACCATTCTACACAAGCCCTAGAAGTCATCCTGTTTTGCTTTTCCGCTTTCAATATCGCAATTGAATTCTCTGGCATAAACTTAGCACGACACAAAGCCATAACACAACTCGCAATAGTTGTATATTGAAAAGGGTCAATACCAAACTCTAGAAACTGGTTTCTAAAATCTATACAACCCTTTCTCAGTATATCAACATCTGAATGACAATACTCACCGATTTCCTTCGCCATATCAAACCTGTTATGTGCTTTCACTTGTTCGTCATACCATTCAAGAAATTCTTTTCGTTTATCTCCTCGCATCGTGTCGTAGCCATAATGTTTCTTATGTGGCATTACACCGACATAGTTTCTATTTTTTGCCGTATTGAAGAAGTGCGGGAAGAAACCTTTCTTAAGTTCCGTAAGTCCGAATGTCTTTGGAAAGTCTGGCAATGGCATCGTAAGAAAACTTAGGCTGTCTATAAACCGATACTTCTTAAGTGTCATCATCATAATCTTACCACCTTCATAGATTACAAATGGAGTTTGTCCATTATCAACCAACCACTTAAGAATAAACTGACAATCATAACCGCGTGCATTGTGCGCAATAAATGTAAATCCGCTGTGTTTAGTGTCAAAAGCCCAATTACAGAAATCTTGAATGTTCTTGTGAATTACTGGCGGTTCCTTTGCATCGTAATACTGGCTTTCCGCATGATTAACAATGTGCTCTCCTGTGTCCTGTGTCGCTTCAAAGTCAAAGAATATGTATTGCTCTGACGGCGGTAAGATTTCTTTTTGGACTATTTCACATTGGTGCTCAAGCGGTTTCACTAGTTTGTAATTTCGGCATTTCGCATATCCGCATTTGTGCTCATCCTTCTTTCTGTAATTAAGACCGCACGATTTACATTTCGCTTTAATATCGCAGTTGTCGTCATGTGATTATTAAAGCATTCAGTGTTTGGAAACTTTCTATTACACTTCTCACATTCTTTCCACTGGCTCTTGTCATTTATTCCCTTACAACCCTTGGTTTCACAGATACTACATTTGGCTTCGCAGGCATGTCTTTCCTTATACACTCTTAGACACAACTCACAGAAGTTTTCCTTTCCTATCATAGACTTCATGTTTGTTATGGTATCGTAATGTCCTTCAGTCTTTAGAATGTAAAGGTTAGTCAGCCGTTCTCCATTTGCATCAAGTAGTTCTGTTTTATAAATGATTTTGTCAGGAAATTCAACAATAACAAGATTGTATTTAATGTGATTAGCAAATGTATTAATTTCTGGTATTCCACACACATCCTTAATGAACTTTGCTTCATCGTGTAAAGCCTCAGCCATTTCCTGCTGTATCTTTCGTCCTCGCATAATTTGCGAGAATTTTTGGTGTTTTTCAATTTTTGCTTTTACTACAACGATTGCTCGTGCTAAACATAAGTTATCGCTGTTTGTAATACAGATTACTCCTTTCTTTCTGTATATATCCAATTTGTTCAAAACCTGTAGCATTGTTCCACCCGTAGGCATTTTAACAGATTTCAACACAAATTTTGATTTATCAAAGTTTATTCCGTTCTCATCGATGTAAACACAAATTTTAATTTATCAAAGTTTATTCCGTTCTCATCCATGTAAAGACTTTCGTTGCTTTGAAATATTGCTGACAATCTTTCCAAAACTTTTTCAACCGAGATTTGATTAACTTTGTGTAAGCCTGTTGATACTTTTCCATAGTAATCAACAAACTCAATACCTAGGCTAACCTTATCTTCGGGTGCTTGTCGTTTTACAAAGTCGTTCAACACAATCTCAATAAATCTTATCACATCGCGCATCGTGAATGATTGGAAGTTGCAGTTAATCCTTACCGCATATCGGCTTTCATTTATTCCTAGTTCGTGTTCCTTGCTGTCGTCCCTTATGATATCATAATTACCATACCCCGCAACAAGTCTCTGTAATTTTCTTTCATCTCTTTTTTCTCTTCAATCGTAGGTAAAGGTGGTGCTATTGGTATAGCATGGTGCTCAAAATACACTGCACCTCTTACTTGGTTCAAGTAGTTTTGGGCTGTCGGTGTATCAATTTTATATCCCCTTACCTTCGGTTTGATATATAGCACATCCCGACCCCTGACAGACTTGATTTCGTAATTTATCTTATATTCTCTTAATCTATCCAACCTGTAGACCTTGCCGTTATACGTGTATGTCTCCATGTTTGATAATAGTATATAAAGGAAAATATAATTTTATAAAATTAAAATATTTGTCTGCCTCAATCGGTCGTCCCCTCGTGGCCTCGTGTGTGCCCCTATATATAAGGACCCTCCTTGTCTTTAAATGGAAATTCAGTGGTTTACGCAGAGAAACCTTTTTGATTATCAATACTTACCATACCCGCAACCGCAGTGGCAGTTATGTTCCATGTATCCACACATATTACATCTATCATCTTCATCCTTCTTTATTCTATCCATATACTCTTTGCTCGGCCTTAGAGGAACTGGAGGTTTTTCTTTTTCTGCTGAAATATGTTTCTGAGACTTCATATGTCGCGTTTTGTTTCTATTATGTATTTCAGCACCACATCCACACTTAAAAATTTTATGCTTCCAAATTTTTTTTTTCTTTTTTAATTATTCTTGTTTCTTTATCGTAATTAATTTTCCATTTTTCATATTTAGGTATTATATTTTCCTCGTGATATTTCTTTGCTTCTTCCAATGCTTGCTCTTTTGATTTTTTCTTTCCAATGCAGAAACTCTTACACATAACCTTTCCTCCTTCTCTCCATTGAACTTTTACCATTGGTATCTTTTCGTTATTCTTTACCATAACACAACCTCTGGACATTCTAAATCTCTGAGTGTCTTCGTTTGTCATTCCGAGTATATGTTTCTTTATTTTATTTCTTTAAATAATAATTATTTAAAGGTAGCAGTTTTTCTTTCTTTTGTCTGTCTGTATTTGTTATAAGTAGGAAGAAGAAATAATGGATAACTGCTCTCAGTGTGGTTAAAAACACTTCCACACCAGAGACGAGAAAGGTCAGGCCGAGGTAACAAAGGTGCAAAAGTTTGCAACCGCGACACCTTGATTTTTTGGACAGGATTACATTATTTCTTATTGTTCGTAATAAGAGAGATTTTAATGAAATTGATGTTTTCAACTTAGAGAGAATATGTAGCCTCAAAACTAGATAACTGCTCTTAGTGTGGTTTCTGTGATGAAACTGCACTGAAGATCCGTCCTGAAGTGGCCCCCTATACTACTGACAGAGAGAAAGAGAGAGACGTTCACGTGGACGTTCCCTGAGTACAATTGTAAAATTGTTATCTCAATAAAAGCGAAGAAGAAGAAGAGGAGAGAGATGAGAGAAGTGAGATTCCTTGGATATTTTCCAGTTTCTCGTTTTGACTAGGTTCGTTTAACTATGTATATTCGCTGATTATTAAATTCAGAAAGATGAGAGAGAGAGCATATGAGTACTCATATGTGAAGCAGATACGAAGAGACAGTATAGGAAAGAGGACAATGAGAGACAACAAATAGAATGAGACGACGAACACAGAACAGCTGGGCCGGCCACGCCATCAACACCTTATTTCTGAAAGATACCGGCGGGATCTTCCAGAGTCGTAAGATACAGGCGGGATCTTCCAGAGAAGTACTCAGAGATCGTAAGATACCGGCGGGATTTCACTGACTCTTATAAGTGGTAGTTTGTTCGTTGTCATCACACTCCGCGCCGAGGAAAAAGGCACGCAAGCTGGGGAAATCGGCGTTCATTCTGGAAAATCGGAAAGAAAAAAGCAGTCTTGGCAGCAAATGTACCGCATCAAACTGAGAAAGGAAACGGCTGCCAGATTCCGAAAGCCATTGACAAACTCTTCAATGAATTATGACGTAAAGAACGGTGGCAGCATTGTGTTTAGAAATTTATCTGGCACCGGTCTATCGAAAGTATTTGAAAAAAGAAACGGCAGGCAGACTCCGCTGTTCTCCTCTTTTTCGCCTTTACGGCCCTGACAGTCCTATCAATAAATTCTATTCTTTGGAGAAACTGTTTCACGAGTCTGTGTGTGTGTGTGTGTGTGTGTGAGTGTGTGTGTACGTGTGCGTGTGTGAGTTGTGTGCGCGTGTGTGTGTGCGTCTAGTGTGTGTGTCTAGTGTGTGTGTCTAGTGTGTGTGTCTGTGTGTGTGTGTGTGTACATGTGGTGTGAGCACTAAGGAAAAGTCATTGAGTGAGCCTACCACTCCCGGTGAGACCCAACCTAATAATGATCCAGTCGTACTGGGCAGGCCTGTGGAGCTGGTGCATTCCAGCGAAAAGGTCGATCAGTTGTTTAGTCTTATGAGTGCGCTCATGAAACAGCAGGGAGAAAATGCCTTAAAGCAGCAGCAGCAGCTGAATGATGCTTTGAAGTCAAAGCCGCCAGTGGAGCGCTCGCAAGACACTGGCACGCACGGTGAAGTCAAAGAGCCCCAGGATCAAGACCAATTGTTACAGCTTGTCACTGCTGGGGTCCAGCATAACCGTTCCGATAACGCTCTGCAGGTTTACAAGGCCAGCAATCAACCTTATGGGTACAACCACGGGTGTGTGTCTGTGTGTACATGTGAAGTGTCTGTGTGTGTGCACCTTCAGACCTTGACGTGAGTGTGTGTATGTATGTGCGTGTGTGTGTGTAGGTGGTGTGTGTGTGTGTGTGTGTACATGTGTGTGTGCGTGACCATGTGTGTGTGTGTGTGTGTGTGTGTGTGTGTGTGTGTGTGTGTGTTTGTGTGTGTGTGTGTGTGTGTGTGTACATGCGTGCGTGTGTGTGTGTGTACACGTATGTGTGTGTGTGTGAACGTATACGTGTGTGTGTGTGTTTGTGTGTGTGCGTGTGTGTGTCTGTGTGTGTGTGTATGTGTGTGTGCATCACTGCGTGTACACATGTGTGTCTGTGTGTGAGTGCACGTGTGTGTGTGTGTATGTGTGTGTGTACATATCATGTGTATGTGTGTGTGTGTGTCTGTGTGTGTTTATGTGTGTTTGTGTGTATGTGGGCGGTTGGGTGCGTGGATGGGCAGTTGGATGGGTGGATGGCCGGATGAAACGGTACCGGTGGATGAGTGGATGGGTGGGTGGATTGTTCACGGCCACGGGATAGATAGGTGGATGATTGGATAGGTGGATGTGTAAATATAGATAGTTAGATGGGTAACGATGACGGGTGGATGGGTGGATGGGTGGATGGATACGGTGGATTGACGGATTGATGGATTGATGGATGGATGTCGATGGGTGATCACACTGCCTGATTGTGTGTTGTACATGTATGTGTGAGTGTGAGAGTGTGTGTGTGTGTCTGTGTGTGAGTGAGAGACAGAGAGAGAGAGAGAGTTTTGTGTGCCACGTATGTGTGAGAGCTTGTATTTATGTGTGTGTGAGTGTGTGTGTGGGTGTGTGTGTGTGTGGGTGTGTGTGTGTGTGTGCGTGTCTGTGTGTGTGTATGTGTGTATGTGTGTGTGCACGTGTGTGTGTGTGTGTATTATTGTATGTGTTTATGTGTGTGTATTTATGTATATATATATATTTATGTGTGTGTATGTGCACGTGTGTGTGTTTGTGTGTGTGTGTGTGTGAGGACTGAGTGTGTGTGTGTACATGTGTGTGTGTGCACGTGTGTGTGTGCACGTGTGTGTGTGCACGTGTGTGTGTGCACGTGTGTGTGTGCACGTGTGTATGTGCATGTGTGTGTGTGTGTGTGTGTATACGCATGTACATGTGTATATATGTGTGAGTGTGCATGTACATATGTGTGTGTGTTTTTTGTGTGCTACTGTTCGAGTGTCTCATGTGTGTCTGTGTGTGTGTGTGTAATTTTATATGCATGAAGATGTGGAATGATAATTATGAAAATGCGATGCAAACGCGATGGGGAAAACAGGATGGAGCAAACGATGGGCGCCTTCTATTACTTTTGTAATTATACTGAAGTTTATTTATAATATAAATTCATATACTAGTCATAACAAGGCTGGTACCGGTATGTATACATATGAATATTAAGCACTTTTAATATCAATATTCGATAGTGGAAATTTATAATTCAAAGTATTTTAAATAAATATTTAATAAATAAACTGATAAACTACGGGGCTAAACGACGGGGCGAACGCGGTGCATTTTCTAGTTTCTAAAAGTATATCATAACAAAGTGTGTCTGTCCGCTGTCCGTCAACACTTAACGGAAATCTAACTTCTTTTTTAGCGGCGGGGCCGGCCTGAAAGATCACGGGAAGAAATTTTTTGAGGGGCCGGCCTGTCTTTTTTGAGGAAACACAATCTTTTTTTCGCTATAAATTCCACTTCGAAAAAATCGGGCCGCCCGGTTTTTCTATGGAAAAAGAAAAAGACAAAAAAACGGAAGATTTTGAAACTTTTCCTAGTCTGTAATGGTAAAAATAAAAACACTCAACTTTCTTTGGAACGGGCGATCCCCTGTCAATATTAAAACAGAATTTAATTTTTTTGAAACTTTCCCTAGTCTGCTGGTCTGTATCATATGTAGTTAGCATGTAAATAAACGCAGTGAAATCGGGGCGCAAATCTGCGTTTAAACTAAAATAAATTGTTTAATATAATTCATATGTAGGTTCTCCTGAGGGCGAGTGGTATGTGGACATCACCCCCCGAATTATCAGGTAAAAAACTTATTTATAGATTTCGTCTGGCCGGACACTTCTGAAATGCCAATTTGATCCTGGTCTTTTGGCGGCTTTTTGTCTTTGCGTCACTGAGCTAATATAACGAGACATCTTTCTCTTTTTTGAGGACTGTGTTTGGTTATATTACCGACTTACTCTTCCATTGAGCTATCGTTCAAGTGGGGATAGTACATTTGGAGTCCATAGCTAAAGGCTGATTTCTTTTCTGATCTGTCGTACAGACATCAGATAAGCACAAATTTATTTTTCGCTGATCTGTCGCACAGACATCAGACGAAAACAAACACTCCTACTCATCCTCAAACAAAAAAACTTGCAAACAAGCGATCAATTTCTCACAAGCTGGCATAACCTTTAGCCCTTGTGCACATTTGGCTTCTGTGTGATCTTCTACAAGACCACACCTACTCCACTCCCTCTTGCTGCTTGCATAAAGCCAAGTAGGACAAGTGCGAAACAAACATCAGACAAACACACAGACAGAGGAAAAACGAGCAAAGCACTCCCACTCCCTGTTCTGAACCATTTTCCTTGCATTTTCTTTGCAGAAACCAGAGTAGATTACACATCTCTCACACAAGAGCAAAACAAATATCGAAGCACTGTCCGACTACAGACTGACTTCTACAAAACAGCTCTTTTGACCAAACTATCGTTATCTCTGTGTAGGGCCTGACGCCCCATAACTATTTCAACAGAGAAAAGGAAGAAGGAGAAGAAGGTTGCATAGAGTGATAAGAATAACAGAGGAAAAAAAGAAGAAAAAAAAGCAGACGTGACTCTCATAACATAAGATGGAAGACGAGAATGAGCAGGCTGGTGTGACACCAACTGATTATGGTCCTAGTGAGGGAGGAGAGGAGCAGGAGACTCAGTACTCAGAAGAGAGGGGGGATAGAGATGGAGAGGAGAGAGAGGAGTATACGCATACAGCCGATGTAGAGTCGACAGGGGGGGGGGGTAATGCACAAGAAGCGAGTGCAGGTCAGACTGGAGGCTCTCCACTGACAGAGGCAGAGAGAGAGATGGAGGATGTTGGCCAGAATATCCCAAATACATAGGAACAGTTGGCTACATATGATGATGAAGAGTCCTTCTTCCTTAACTACCCAACCTATTATAAAACACACATCTACATTCCTTACGAGAAAAGGAATAGACCAGGACAAGGTCAAAGCAACCTCCTGATCGAAATTCCCGGCCTTGCGAAGCCTCTCTTCAACAAAGTGAGGTTTGAGCACGAAAGAGTGCCATTGCAGGATATCAAGTATGGCGACACTCTTACACTGTGCGACATATACGACATATCTGCAACACTCTACGCTGCTGTGCTCGTTGCGGAATTTTATGAACGCACAAACATACAGTGGAAAAGTAAACGCACAACTGCAGCATGGCTGTCTGTCTGTGGTATCCCCACTGATATCAAGAATCTAGAAAGAAAGTTCGAAGGTAGAAACCAAAGTGGCATTGAGTTTGCCCTTGAGGCTTTTGTAACTGCCTTCACACGGGCTTACAACGAAATGTACAAAGCACTGAAAGACAACACAAGGCAACATCCTGTTTACGAGGAGGTTGACCAGTCTTGTCAGGTGCTTGAACGCCTCGCACAACTCCATAAGGGCCTCTTTGAGGGGAAGGAGCAAAAACCAACATGGAAAACAATGGGCCCACACGAAGAATCACACTCTCATTAAAGGCCCTCTCACAACAATCGCAAATAATATCAGAGCTGATAAGTCTTCCATGAGAGAAAAGGCACACTTCCTCTCTAGTGCCACAGGGCTTGCACAGTTCGTGACTCATCTAGCACGACAGGTGAGAGAAGAAGAGACGAGACAGAAAGAGGAGAAGGAGCAGAAGGAGAAGATAGCTGTGGCAATGGCAGTAGCACGGGTGGCTCCACAGCCAACGGCTCCACCTACCACATCTAACCCGGCTCCCAAGAAAGCAGGAGGAGGACCCACAGGAGGAGGACCCCAAGGGGGAGGAACAGTAATTAACTTGACTGACTCCCAGAAGAAAAAGCAGGCGCTGCAGGCAGCCCTAGCTAAAATCAAAATTGGGGGAGGGGGCCTTAAGCTCTATGCTATCACTGCCAATGAGGCTGACACAGAGAAGACCCTCATGACTAAGTTCAATGAGATGGACAGATGCTTCCGGCAAAACCAGTGTGAGGTGGAGCAGGAGTATGAAGTCCTAGAACATCTCTGTGATCGATCCCTCCTTGGAGCTGGTTTTGATCGTATAACTTACGAGAAGTACAGAGGAGAGGAGGAGCTAGCAAGGAAAGGTGGACATGCAGAGATGAGTTGTACTCTGGCCATTGCTGCCCTCATTCGATACTTTGAGGCAAGTGGATACCAACACTTGTGCACTGGCACATTGATTGGGTTTGAAATTTTCGACTTAGTATCGGAGCAGTTGCAGTCTGTCACTCAGCTTGCATCTGTCTTAACAAATGTGGGCATCCAGTATACTCTCTTTTATAACCACAAAGCCATACTCCTATATTTCCTCAGTGCTTTGCACGTCTACAACAAAAATAAGCTCACACTGCTCATGCAAGACTGCAAAACCTTCGACAAGGTAAAGCACTTGAACTTTTTGGAGATGAGCGTTGAGGCCACGACTAAGGCCGTGAGCCCAAAAATGTTGTGGACCGAAGTAATGACCGCTTGTCAGAGGCTCGACAGCCAGACAGCATCCTTGATCGGTTCTGCATCGGCTTCTGCTCAACCGCAAGCCGCACATACGCAACGATCTCTAGGAAAGCGACCAAGAGAGAACAGTCGTGAAGCTAACACACCTTGTATTCGTTGGTGGGCACGGGCACAATGCTTCAAACACACAAATAAGAAATGCCCGTACAACCACGATGTCGAGGACACCCGCATCCGAAACACACTCCTCAAGAACGTACGGTCGGACGAAACCAACACCGTCGCCGTTCTGCGCCGACTGCGCAAGGATCAGGGGTGGAAATTAAAGGATGTCGCGGACCATGACCACGAACTAGCTGACGCGATCAATTTTCTTTTCGCTAGAGATGATCAGAAGACGGCAGCCATAGAAGCCGCAAGTAGAGGAAGAGGTGGAACACGAGGAAAAGGAGGAGGGAGAGGAATCAATCGAGGAGGAGGAGCCCCTTTCGCACGAGGCACATACACTCGCGGGGGGGAGAGAGGATTTGCGAGAAGAGGAGGAGGAAGAGGTGTATTTCAAGGTAGAGGAGGAGGAAGATGGGTTGGCCGAGGTGGATACGGCAGCGCAGAGCGCCCGTACCACAGAGATGGGGGCTGGGCAGACGGCTCGAGCTCAAGCTCGAGTTCCTCAGCACCACAGGCCTATGCGACATCAGGCGCAACCACTACCGACACTGATGCCGACTCAGGTAACAGATTTGAGGTAGTCCAATGACTAGAGAAGGAGGGAGAAAACAGAACAACATGCATTGCACGATACACCGTTGTGCAGGTCCCAACCAAGGGTACCAGTGAGTCTAAGAGCCCACAGCAGGCCACAGACCAACTCAAAGGTAGTACAACAACAAACAGTGCATGCTGCTAATAGGCAGGCGAGTAAAGCGCTGGCAAAGAGAAAACAGGCGGGCCTGTCGCAGCCACAGCCGAAGAAAGTAAGAATAGAACCGGCAGTTAATCTTATCAAATTGCCGAGACAGACAATAGACAATGAGGATGGAGGACATCAACCTCTCCTCACGGTCTCAAACAGAGAAAGCAAGGACAACCATCCTTCGCCTGTGAACAATACCCAAAAAGACATTACAAAAACGGCGGAAAGGGAGGAGGAGGCGAACCTCGAGAAAAGGATACAGATTTTAGAACACAAGCTCCTTGTATTGGCCTTAAAAAGTCACCGGCCAGACGCTTTATGCTATAGGAACCTTTTTTGTGAAACATTAAATACCTTTATAAACGTTGGTAATGATACTATGGCGAATATTAATATTGTCGGCCGGAAATTTACTACGAAACACCATGCGTGGTTAGAAACTAATATGAAAAAATCATCTGGCACTTTGAAAGGAGTTAGTAGTCGGACGGATATAACGGGCATCATCACTTTAAATTTTAAATTGAAATCCGGACGAGTATATCGAGTGGACTTGTACGTTGTCCCCGAATACCACGGATCTGTTCTTTTGTCGTACGACCAACTGGCGACAATGAACGTAGTGATTGATTGCGCCGCCAAAAGAGTCATATACGGCGTAGAGCCAGGAGAAGAATATACTGTCGACTCTCTCCATGCTATTGACTCATACGAGGCCCTACACCTAGGGGTAGCATCGGAAGGGAAACAGGTGGCCATTACACACGCATATGAGGCGTATATGCCAACGGACGCGGTGTCTAAAGATGGTTCAAACCTGTCAGACAAGAGAGAGTCGGAGGTCTATACGGCTACAGTCTCTACACAATGGGATAAAAAGTCGATAGACGATCTCATTGAAAAGAGGAAAGAGGAGATTATATGCATGGGAAAAAGGTGCCCATCGTTGGCGAGATTTGAAGAAGGAGCAGGGGCCGATGTATATATTACCAACGGGTATTGCTTTCACATAAAGGTGGAAGAGAGTCCTCCTGATTTCATAAATATTTGTGGGTCATTAGTATAAGCAGGTCTTTGTCTTATTATTAGAGAACCGCTTGATGTCGTTGGAAGAGTTAATGTTGTTGTTGATATACCAGCACTAGCCGTTAGTAAGCCCGTTGTGCTACTGATGTCCATCGCGACATTAAACGATACATTATTCCCCACTGCTACTCCTGATTTATAATAGAAAAGAAGATTAGTGCCTTTTTGTATAAAGAAGTTAGATGTCGCAGAAGATGATTTCCATGCCCCTCCCGACACATAAGCATCAAAACCTAACGTAATATCATTATGAGCATAATTCCACATTTGAAAAACGGGATAGGCATCCGCTGTCGTTATTGCCTGTATATGTGGCCCCGCGGAGTCGCTCGCAGTTCCATATAACTCTAAGCCACCAGTTGCTCCTACTCCTTTTGTTGTATTGCCTATGATTATTGGTTTGCCTGATGCTGTTGTTATTTTGTCGCTCGCGGTTAATGTTGTCGTAGTTATTCCTGCGGTTGAAGTTATTGTTCCAGCACTTGTTATGTTGTTTGAGTTCATATCTAAGGCTCCATAAAACCGCTTACCGCCAGCATTGTTAAAACGGACAATGTCAGACGAAGCACTTTTATTATCCAAAAGTTTTGAAATATAAAGTCGCCCCTTTTACATCAGATGCTACATTCGTGAATACATAACCTCTTTGGTTCGCGGTTCCACTTGTAGCAGTATTTAGAGTAAATAAGAAATACTGATAATCACCTGATGTCTGTGAAAAGAATATATCACCTCCATTTTGGTTTAATATCCTCGCCCCATTATATGTAATATTTCCGCCATTAGTGATAGTTTGATTATTAAAATCGGCATTGTTCGTTAAAGTTAGATATTTTATCACGGTGCTCGCCCCATTAAATGTTTTACTTCCTGTTATGGTTTGATCTGTTGTTAGTTTTACATTTTGCCCGTCCAATGTATCTACATAACTTTTGTTTGCTCCATCGGCCGCTAATGTCGGAGTTCCAAGGTTGGCTATTTTGCTACTATTACAATCTAGCCCCGAAGCATTTACCCAACCGACGATTACCCCATCAATAATAAAACTTATTTTTTTCGCAGAAATTTCAAAGTTGTAATATGTTGCAGTTTTCATATCCAAACTAGCAATAGACCCGATATTACTGGTAGAATTGAAAACGATAAATGTGCCCTTTGTTGTTGAATTGATTGAATTTCCCGTTATTTCAACACCACTGCTATATGTCTTAATTCCTGCTATGGTTTGGTTTCCTGTTAGTTTCACATTGTGCCCGTCTAATGTATCCACATAACTTTTATTTGCTCCGTCCGTTGTTGCTGATGGTGTGGCTAAGTTTGTTATTTTGTTGTTATTCAAAGATAGTGTTGTTCCAGTTGCGGTTATAATTAAAGTATTACCCGAATATAACTCAACATACGAACCCGTTATTTGTATCGGATACCAAGTCGCTGTTGCTGTCTTTTGTGCGGCAATCATTCCTATTTTTGTATCAAAGGCTATGCCAATACCATCAAAAGTAGTAGGATTGGACGAACCACTTGCTTCTAAAGTTGATGTAAAATTTTTATTCCCTGCTATGGTTTGGTCTCCTGTTAGTTTAACGACAGAAGTGTCAAGGGCGGAAACATCCACACCATCAACCAAATTCACATTTGTTATGCTTTGGCTTTTCATATCAATACCCGCACTCGCATTTATTATACTGCTAAATGTTTTAATACCCGCTATGGTTTGGTCTCCTGTTAGTTTGACCACCGAACCATCAACTGCGAGATTTGCGAGATTAATTCCATTATATGTAGAAGCCCCTGAAATAGCATAACCATTCATATTTAGTCCTCCAGTCATACTGGCTGTGCCGTCTAATCTAAGAAAGGGTGGTGTGGTGTTTCTCCATTGCCCCGTGCTATACATAATCAGTTGATTATCTGCTGGAAAGCCTGATACTGTCACATCGCTATGTGTGTCTATACTTCCAGATGCTGTCACCTTATTATTATCATCATTATGCTCAGATATCCATTCATCAACACCTTTGTCATTTAGTAAATTAACTCCTGTTATATTCTTCATTCCCATACTAATGTTGCCTGTTTCATCAACATTTATCGGAAATGTTTTATTTACCCAGTTTATTGAGTTATATGTTAGATAACTATTCATCGCCACTGGTGCTGTAATGACTACATCTGAAAGTGTATCAATTGAACCAAGGGCTGTATTCTTCCATTTGCCTTCTACATCGTTGTAAGTTAAGTATTGTCCGCTTGCTTGTGCAAATATGTTTGCGTCAATCAAATTATATAAACTGGTTTGGTGCGGATTGGAAGTATTAGAGCGGTGTTGAGTTGAGGCTTTGACTTCGTCATTATCCCTTACTCGTTGCTCTGTGTAGTATAAACGGCTTCCTTCTTTAAGGTCAGTCGTTGATTTTAAAGCGAGACGTGTGTCAAAGCGGTTATCAGTCCAATAATAATTAAGCCCTTTTTTAAGGTCAGTCGTTGATTTTAAAGCGAGACGTGTGTCCAAGCGGGTATCAGTCCAATAATAATTAAGTCCTTCTTTGATGTCCGCGGTGCTTTTGGTAGCCAGTCGTGTATCAAATCGGTCGTCAGTGTAATAAAGATTTATGGGGTCAGCATCTTCTGGCACTCTGTCTGTATTCAGACCGACTATGTTTGTGTTGGTAAAGTCAAGGTTGGCGATTGATAGGCTGTCTGTCGCGATTTCTGACAAGCCTAGTAATGATTTATATTGCGACATAGATGTTTTAGAATTGCGCTTCGTGCTGTCGCACTCTCACTTATTCTAAAACATCGGAAAAAATTTGAAGAAAAAATTAATTGGAAACGATGTTTTGTGATGACGAAGTCAGAACAAAATATCAATTATTTATTTATTTATTTAAAAAATACTAAAATATATTAATCTTAGTATAAATGCCGTCTCCCGAAGCAAGTCGTAAGAATTGGGGTAAGGATGTGGAAAGTATTAAGAGCAAAAAGCAACAAAATGTTGAAATTGCAAAAGAGAAATTAGCAAAGTGTAGAAAGGCTTATGTAGGCGATGATGAAGAGATGGAGGAAAAGATAAACCGCATAGCCGAAATGGGTGTTGCTAATGATATTATTAATGGAAAAGACCAAGATGATACACCAGAAGAAAGCAGTGAGAGCGATGATGAATGTGATTTTACTGATATCATTGCAGAAAAAATGGCTAAGATGAAAATAAGAAGAAAGAAAGCGGAAGCAAAAAAGAAAGTAAGTAAAAAGTCTGTGCCTGAGCCTGAGCCTGATGAGAGCGAAAGCGAAAGTGAAGAAAGTGAAGAGGAAGAGCCGAAGCCTAAATCTAAAAAAGGAAACGGAAAGAAGTCAAACATATCTGTTAATGTTTATAATCAAGCAGAGAAACCAAGCAAAAAGGAAAAAATAATGAAATAGATAGAGTGTTTTTAAAATAATAATAATATATCATGGATAATAAGCACACAAATCAGCAACAACAACAAGAAACTCCTGAGCAGACAGAGCGAAAAGAAAAACTTGAAGAAGTGGAGGAGATACATTTTCAACCAAAGCCATCTAAGATATGGAACACAATAACATCACCAGAAGCAAAACCACTAAGTCAAGTATTTATTGATTTAATAGATATGTCAAAGGTTGCGACAAAGAAAGGTAATGCTAACTATAATTTTGGATTAGTTGCTATTGATGTATATAGCTGTCGTGGGTGGATTGAGCCAGTCAAAAATAAAACAACTGGTTATGTCTTAGAAGGGTTAAAAAAATATTTACAAAAAAAGTTACTGAAAGAATTACTTCAGATAATAGTGGTGAGTTTAAGGGATAAGTTAGTGAATATTTCAGACAAAATAATATTGAACATAGAACTGTCCAAGTAGGTGACCACAGAACAATGGGTATAATTGATAGATTTATTAGAACAATACGAAATGAATTAAACTTAATATGGGAATTTAATGAAAATTTTCAATGGGTTCCTATTATTCATGAGGTTGTTGATGCTTATAATAAAACATATCATACAACAATTAAAGCAGTTCTGATTAATGTTTTTGAAGGAACCGAAAAGAACACTCAGGAAATCTACAGAAATCCTTTAATTAATGAATTCCCTAAAGGAACAAAAGTAAGAAAGGAATTAGAAAGAACTATTTTTTCTAAAGGGGACAAGCAATTCAGTAAAACTATATTCAAGGTTAAGGGCCGAAAAGGCTTCAAAGTTATACTCAGTGAAGAGAACTTAGTCCGACCGTCAGAATTATTAAAGACTAATGTTGAAGAGCACCATGAAGAAGAAGGACCGAAGGAGCAGTTATCGGACAAAGTGAAACAAATTACAAAAGAGAAAAATATAAATTTATTAAGATCATTGGATGTAAAACCGGAAAACATAAGAAGCAGTGCTAGAATTAAAAAGAAAAAAGAGATTATGGATTTATAATATTTTTAATTATTTTTTGCTTGAATGTATTTCTTATGTTTTGTGGTTGTCTTATGAATTTCTTTCCCACTTATCTTTATAGTTGAACCACATTCACATTTTATTTTTTCTATACTTAAATCATCATTTGAAAGATTAATTCCTTTCATTCTTAATTCGTGATTGCTTGATAAAAGATGTCTTGATTTGTAAGTATTTGTTGTCTCTTCACCACATTCACATATAAATTTTTTCTTCATCCATTCCTTATTCCATTTACTTTTGTATTGTTGTTTATTTTGCTTAACTCGTTCATCATTGTATTTTTTCCAAACTTCATATTTAGGTTTTATGTTTTCTTCATAAAACTTGTTTGCTTCCTCTAAGGCTTGTTCCTTATTTCTTTTTCCATTTATACAAAAATTTTCAACTTTAATTTTGTCTTCCTCTCCCCACCTTATAACTACTCTTGGGGATACATCGTTGTTCATAACATGTACACCTCCCTTGTTGATTTTCTGTGGAATGTCAGCCATTAGTAAATTCATATCCTTTAAATGAAATTAAATTTATAACACATTAATAATTATTTAAAGGCAGCAGTTTTTCTTTCTTTTGTCTGTCTGTATTTGTTATAAATATGAAGACGAAATAATGAATAACGGCTCTTAGTATGGTTAAAAACACTTCCACACCAGAGACGAGAAAGGTCAGGCCGAGGTAACAAAGGTGCAAAAGTTTGCGGACATCTTGACTTTTTGGACAGGATTACATTATTTCTTATTGTTCGTAATAAGAGAGATTTTAATGAAATTGATGTTTCGAACTTAGAGAGAATAGGTAACCTCAAAACTAAATAACGGCTCTTAGTGTGGTTTCTGTGATGAAACTGCACTGAACATCCGTCCTGAAGTGGCCCCCTATACTACTTCTGTCTCTCTCTTCTTCTTCTTCATTTTTTATTGAGAGAACAATTTTACAATTGGACTCAGGGAACGTCCACGTGAAAAGTATAGCTAGTAAGTTATACCTTTATCTAAGGTGGAAACCTAGTTATTCAGTACTAGTTGAGCGTATTAAGGAAGATATCGATATTAAATTAGTATTCAGCTGCTCAGTATTAATATTATATTATAGTTATTAAAATTAATATTTCTGTTTAGATATATTGTGCGGTGATATTAATATTATGTTGTTATGTTATGTATATATGTTATTGTAAAGGTGTAGTCGTTTATGTGCGGCGGCCCCCCCTCTCTTTTCTTTTCCATATAGAAGAAGTGAAAGAGAGAGAGAGAGAGAGAGAGAGAGAGAGAGAGAGAGAGAGAGAGAGAGAGAGAGAGAGAGAGAGAAAGGAGAGAAAGAGAGAGAGAGGGGGGAGTTGAGAGTGGGCGTGGTTGACCATATACGTCGATTGATCCGGAGAGTTCTCCTTCAGGTAGTAGACAAAGGAGCAAGCTTGGTGTTCCCTTTCTCTCTCTCTCTCTCTCTCTCTCTCTCTCTCTCTCTTCTCTCTCTCTCTCTCTCTCTCTCTCTCTCTCTCTCTCTCTCTCTTTTTTTTTTTTTTTTTTTTTTTTTTCTCTCTCTCTTTCTCTCTCTCTCTCTCTCTCTAGAATCTCTCTCCAGAATATCTCTTTGGAATCTCTCTTGATCTCTCTCTACTCTCTCTCTCTCTCTCTCTACTCTCTCTCTCTCTCTCTCTCTCTGTCGATCTCTCTCTCTCTCTCTATCTCTCCCCTCTCTCTCTCTCTCTATCTCTCCCCCCTCTTCTTCTTCTTCGCTTTTATTGAGAGAACAATTTTACAATCGGGCTTAGGGAACGTCCACGTGAAAAGTATAGCTAGTAAGTTATACCTTTATCTAAGGTGGAAACCTAGTTATTCAGTTGATCGTATTAAAGGAAAATATTAAATTTGTATTTAGCGGCTCGGTGTTATGTATATCTAGTATTAATATTATTAATATTAATATTTATGTTTAGATATATTCAGTAGTGATAATATTATAATATGATATGAATATATATGTTATTGTAAAAGTGTAGTAGTTTATGTCTGGCGGCCCCCCCTCTCTTTTCTTTTTCGTGAGAAAAAAGTGAAAGAGAGAGGAGGAAGTTGGGGCTGTGCGTGGTTGACCATATACCTCTCTCTCTCTCTCGATCACGCGCTCCCTCTCTCTCTCGATCTCTCTCTGCCCCATGGATACTCCATTCATCGGTAGCTTATTTTGTATGCATTCAATGAACCTGGTGTCTGTGTCTGTGTATGTGTATGTGTATGTGTATGTGTATTGTATGTGTATGTGTATGTGTATGTGTATGTGTATGTATGTGTATGTGTATGTGTATGTGTATATGTATATGTGAGTACTTATGTGTATGTGTATGTATATGGTATATGTGTATATGTACGTGTGTATATGTATGTGTATGTGTATGTGTATGTGTATGTGTATGTGTATGTGTATGTGTGTGTATGTGTATGTGTATGTGTATGTGTGGGATGTGGATGTGGATGTGGATGTGGACGTGGACGTGGACTCGGACGTGGATGTGGATGTGGATGTGGATGTGATGTGTATGTGTGTGTATGTGTATGTATGTGTATGTGCATGTGCATGTGTATGCGTATGTGTATGTGTATGTGTATGTGTATGCTATGTGTATGTGCATGTGCATGTGTATGTGTATGTGTATGTGTATCTGTACGTGTATGATATGATATTGTGCATGTGCATGTGTATGTGTATGTGTATGTGTATCTGTACGTGTATGATATGATATGATGTATGATACGATGTACGATATGATGTATGATATGATGTATGATATGATATGATATGGTATGATATGATATTATCTGGTATGATACGATATGATACGATATGATATCATGATATGATATGATATGATATGATATGATATGATATGATATGATATGATATGATATGATATGATATGATATGATATGATATATGATATGATATGATATGATATGATATGATATGATATGGTATGATATGATATGATATGGTATGATATGATATGATATGATATGATATGATATGATATGATATGATATGATATGATATGATTTGACATGACATGACATGACATGACATGATATGATATGATATGATATGATATGACTGATATGATATGATAATATGATATGATATGATACACAACTACGGTATATGATATGATATGATATGATATGATATGATATGATATGATATGATATGAAATGATATGATATGATATGATATGATATGACTGATATGATATGATAATATGATATGATATGATACACAACTACGTATGTCACATATTTAGTATGCTCCTATTCTTCCCTTTCTTTTCAAGTCTCTTCTGGAGGACTTTGGTTTTTCTCGTGTCTCGTGATTGGTTGCAGATGTACGTATAGTGGCCGCGTGCGCAAGCAACTTCAGCTTTTGTCTGGCGCGCTTGGTTCTCACGTTGAGGAATGGGCAAGCTGGCCAAAAAGCTGAAGGCGGTCGGCCCATGGTTCCTCAGCCGAGTGCTACTGACCCCTGTTTTCGCGGCGGTTTTCCTGGGGCTAGACCAACTCTACCATTTTACTGACGGCGCGCCACAGGTCCTTCAACAACACATTCCATACCCTACCCCCTTTCTCTTCAATGACGTATCAGCCTCTCCTCGCTGTTGTCTCTTGTGAGGCCAAACGAGTTTCGCTCTGTTGCAGTGGCAGGTGCTGTTTTGGTACTGCCTTCTAAAGCTCAGCATCCTCTGCGAGTACGCGCACACCTCCGCACAGTACTTCAGTGGAGAGGGACCTACCTACTGGGAAAGATTGACGGCATGGTATCGCATTTTTCTATTTCCACCGGGGGCACATGTAAAGCCTTGTATTTTGCTACATTTGCCGTTCTGTTGAGCGTAGACCTTCTAGATATTCCTGGGTTGTTGTGTGCTGTGAAATGATGAGGTATAAGCAGAGGCGAAACAAGCGCGAGGAAGACGAGCTCTTCGAGGAGGTCCGCATGCTCGCCGGAGCTTGCCAAGCGCACACAGTTGGTTGATTGTGTGCCGCCGACAGGATGACTTGTTTGACGAGCCTGGCGCAGACAGGCGCAATGGCCAAGTCAGCAACGGAAGATCCCTGAGCAGAATAGCACCTTCTTTCTTCGTCATTTGGCTTTTCGGTGCACCCAACCAATCATCACAGCCCCCCACTGCTTCTGAATAGCATGGTTTCTGGAATGTGCACAGCGCGAACAAGGGAAAGCATTTACCCGTGCACATACTTGTGCAGGAAAGACGTTGGGGGATGCGTGCCGCGCAGCGTACCAGGCAGATGACTTGTTGGGTGCGCTGGGTTATACTGGTTGGTGTGCGTCTTTGCTGACAGTGGCTATAATTGCGTACTGAACCTCTACCTCGCTGCGCGCACACTGATCTGGATCTTTATGTGCATGTCAAGCCTACCGTGTCCTTCACCTCTCGCTCTGCTGCCCCGTTTAAACTCGCCACCCTCTTGTTGTTGTGGTCGGTTTCACTCGCCAGCGATTTCTGCGTTGTGTATTCTTCCTCTGTCTGTGGCAGCTACCATCTTCGCACAGGCCCCTATCATTTCGAGTCTTTGCCAAGCGCGCTTCACGCTTGCTACGGGGCTCTGGCTTGCCTTTTGTTCCTTGGGTTTCTGCTCTTCAGGTCTGTGCATTACAATGCGCATGATATGAGATAAGTGTTTTTATTTTTTCACAATTTAACTTTTACTGTGGTAAGAACAGCACTGCTTGGGTTCCTCGTAGTCTTGCTTCAAAGAGGGGGGGGGGAACTGGGGCTAGGGGAGTGGGCATGTAGTTCAATCTCACACACTTGGAGCCCTACGTTGATCTCATCTTTTCTCATATGCCGGTCTGAACGCTTCACAATATGTCCTAGTAAAGCATTCGTGTTGTGTCGTCTAGGCTCTTCAACGATGTATGGACCAACACGGTGGTGGCTGCTTCCTTCTTTGGGCCTGGTCTTTCACGAACTGGCTCGGGGCTGGGGCCAGACAGTCCGCAGGCGTGGTGGGGTGCCCTGGGAGCCATGCTCAGCGTTGGTGCGCTCGCGGCTGCCGTCGGTGGTTAGTATTGATGCCTTGTTTAGCATGCGATCAAGCCGATACACGTGACTTCTGTATTTTGTATTTCCAGGTCTGCGCGCTTCTTTTGTATCTGCCAAGCTGGAGGCAGCTCTGTTGGTTGGCGCTTTAGTTGTTATGCTTGTCTTTCTATACACAAGTGAGGAACTCCCTACACCCTCCTTGAAAGCGGAAGTGTCACAGTGGAGCCTGGACTCAGGTAACTTCCTCAGCACTCTTCACATGACCATGCTTTTTCATTCGTGTGCAGGCGGCGATCTCTGGGCTGTCACGCTTTTGCAGGGCATGCTTTCCTATGGACTGCATGACCCTATTTTGGTCGTTCATTCTCATAAACTTCTCTTCTTATTATCTGAATTCTTTCAACTCATGTGTGGGCACTAAGCCATCCATATTCTCATTATTCTAACGACGTGTACAAGATGTTTAAAAGATGGCAAATGTTGGCGATGTGAACCCTTCTCTCAGGCGGATCGTGCTTGGGCAGGGCAGCCCCGTGCTGTCTTGTGGGGTGCCATCGGCTCGGCCGTACGACTTGCTTGGCATGTTACCAACCAAAGACACAGCTTGGGTTGCTTACGTAGATTCTGGTGGCGGTCTTCACAGCTTTGTTCAGTGGCTACTTGGGCGCTTTAGGCAGGCAAACAGGGCTGGGTGGGGAGGTCTGTGCATGGCATGGTTGCCATGTCAATATGGTCTTGTCGCTCTGCTAGGTGGCAGAGATCGCTGCAGGTTTAGGAGAGCTGATCTATGTCTGCTCTAGCCTCGTGGTCGTGGTGGCCTCTCTAGCCTCTATCCAAGCCGCTCTGCTCGCTGCCGGCAAGGTCTCGGCTTTTCACTGCTAGCGCTTGGGCATTCACATTTTTGTGGTTGATGAGGTGGTCGCTCTGGAGCTTGGAGGCTTTTCAAAGTAACGTCGTTTCTAGACATGCGACAATTTTATTTCATGATATGCAGGTATTTCCGAAGTGACATGTACGGTCGCGCGCCACTGACAGCCCGCTCGCGTCTGATCTCCTCGCGCCATCTACGCTTGGCTCGTCTGTCTGTCTTCGTGCTTGCGCTGGCGGGGATGGTTGCTTTCCTAGTATGGGGCCCGGAGGACGCGGCCAGCTTAAACGAGAGCAGAGCACCTTTGGTCCTGGGTACGGCTGCCACAGGGTTAGGCGCCCCGGTTGCTCTGCTGCTGGTGTGGCGCAACGAATGGCACGTCGCATGTCTGGCATTTCACCTTCCTTGCCTGGCGGGTGTCCTTTTTGGTGTGCTGCTTTTTGCTTGCCCTGAAGGCGCAAGCTCCACGGGTCCATGCTCAAACGCGTTGGGCGCTGTCCCAAGCGTTCTGCTCCGCGTTGGGCATGGACCCCACGCCTTCGAATTGGCGCTCAACTTATGGGCACAGGTGGTTTGTGTCTTCTGCTGCATGCTGGGTCTGAGCGTTGAGCAGCTACTTGTGCAAAGGGGCAAGGGGCCCCAGAGCATAGACTCGCTCGTGTATATGAACCAGGCGCAGTCCCTGGCCTCGTCACATCAGTCCTCGTCTTCGAAAGCTGCAGTCCATCCTGCCCCTTCCCAGCCTCTTCCTGCATCTTCGTCCCAACCTCCTCACTCTCGCCTCATGATGATTGCAGTTGCTTCTAGCCTCTCCCTCTTCTCCCTCCTTTGTGTCCTTGCTGCCGCGGCGTTTGGGAGTGCAGGTGTCGCTACTTTGATATGCATCTGGTTGGCAATGCTCTGTGTTGCTGTGGTCTTAACGGTTGCTCACGCTTACGCGTACAAACATAAAGCAGAGCAAGGGAATATCACTGGTCTGGAAATGATGCCAGGAGTTGGCATCACGCCAACCGTACCAACGGTACCTTTCACTAATACCGCAGTGGCTGAGCCAAGCCAGAACGGCGGAGCGGTGGCCATCACGGGCACAGGAGCACATCTCACTGTCAACAGCGGCAGCAGCTATGAGTAAGCTCCTATCTCACTCTTGATCCAGTCGCATCCGAATCCGACTAATTTTTAGTAGGTTGCGTTCGCAAGCGGCGAAGTCGTCTGTGGATGTTCTATCTGGCAGTGTTCGTGTGGTCCTCCGATGAGAGTTTGCTTGCCTATCCATTCTGATGTTTAACCAATAGCGTCTTTGCTGCCGTTTGCAGAATGATGGGTGGCAAGAGGCCGCGGATGATCAAGTAGAAGCTGGTGAAGCCTTGGTGCAAGAGGCTTTGGATCGTCACGATGACTTGACAATGCAAGGTGTGGGAGATTTAGACGTGTCTATGGAAGAATTTGCAGCATCCGCACAAAATGCCAGCTCGTTTGACATACACGGGCTTCCAGGATCGCCTGGAAGGCAAGAATCCAAGATTGCACTGACAAGCTTTTCGAATAGAGAGCTCTTTCCTGCATCGGGATCGGTGTCACGGGCGACTTCTCGCATCAAGTTCGAAGTGGAGGAGCCCACAACACAAACCACATCTACTGGAACTCAATCAGCCATTCTGCGCATGGTCAGTGGCGAAATAACTTATTAATGGACCTTTGCTTTTTGATATTGCGAGCATGCTGCGCATCGAGGTCAGGATTAGGAATTTTTGGCGAGTCAAAGACATGTCAAAGACAACTCATGTGCAACTCAAGTTCCGAGCTGGTTACGTAATCAATTCAGACTCAACAAGCTCGAATAAGAAGGAATCCAAGTACTTCCTTCAACAACAACAACAAAAAAAAAAAAAAAAAAAAAAAAAAACCTCGTGCTAGTACGTGAAGGGCCTGGTTTTTTCAAAAATAATCGATGTTCAGGAATACCTACGTGAAAAAATCGGCCTCGGATCGGTGTTTAGAAAAAGCCTGACTTGAAAAATCAGATCCGTTACTAATCAATGCGCCGCTACTATCTAGAGACGACTGGAAACAGTAAAACACAGTAATTTCATTTAATAATATTGCTATTTGCATTTATTTCCGCATCGAGCCTGCCCTCCAGCACAGGCGGTGGTCGGAACATCGATCCAAAAAAGTTCAAGTCAGGACCAAAGTCCCGCCGCCCACCGAACCAACCGCGCAAAAAAAAATGGAATTAGCTGCGGCTAGTTGCGGTGATTGCATTAAGAAGCAAAGCAAGCATGTTTATTAAATACTTTTTTTTTTTTTTTTTTTTTTTTACGGGTGACAGTCCAAACACTGTTTTGATAAAATACTTGCCACCAGTAAAGTCTGAGTGGGAAGCAGAAGAGATGAGACCGCTTCCAAGTCTGGGCAAGGAATGGAAACTGTTTTCTGTTCGTGAGTGTCACTGGACAACGAGAGGGTCACGGCGTACTTTTATTAGAGATGGGCGATACCAACACGTCACTGTGACCTAGCGCCGCCCCAACCCTCAAACCGCCAAAGCTTTGAATTCACCGTTACACTTAGAGTGATATAGGTAAAATAGGTCATGGTCATTGGGGTGGGCAGGTATGACTAAATCATGATTATTATTAATATTAATAAAATTGTCCATTGCTCAGGGGGGACCGGACCGGGGCCCCCTATTTAGGAATAACGGCCCCATCTACCTTAGAAGTTATGCTAGTAATACTAGCCTCGCATATCATAGTATGGTGGTAAATATAAATATTTGTAGCACTATTCGATAGACAAATTTGAAGGTCCGGGTAGGGAAACTAGCCTGTTAACCGGAGGCTCCGGGATCCCAGCCTGATTGTCTACCATCATCAAGTTTTACTTAGTCACACTGAAATTCAAAAGAACCAAAAAGGAAACCAACCTCACTAAATTTGCAATATATAAACCGTGGCATGATAAAGGCAATTTGCCACCAGTACTAGAAAATATGATAATACAGGAATAATCATGTGACTAACTATTAAGTACTTAAGAGAGTGAAGCTACCGTGACTACTATACGGTTGAATGATGCTCAGGGTAGTGGACTAGGATCTAATTAACTTGTCCAATGCCGCTCCCCCTTAATTAGGGCCTAGGACATCTCAGCAAATTTGAAGACGCCCGGAGAATAAAGAGCAAAACTATCCGGGCCCCATCCTACTGAGTGCAGTACTACCCAACACACAAGTCTCACCCTGTACTCAGATGAACAAAATTACTCAGACTTAATAGCAGCGAAAATTTTGTTAGTTCTGACCAGAAGAAACATTATGCTAGTAATACTAGCCTCGCATATCATAGTATGGTGGTAAATGTAAATATTTGTAGCACTATTCGATAGACAAATTTGAAGGTCCGGGTAGGGAAACTAGCCAATTAACCGGAGGCTCCGGGATCCCAGTTGTCTACCATCATTTTACTTAGTCACACTGAGATTCAAAAGAACCAAAAAGGAAACCAACCTCACCAAATTTGCAATATATGAACCATGATAAAGGCAATTTGCCACCAGTACTAGAAAATATGATAATACAGGAATAATTACTAAGTATTAAGTACTTAAGAGAGTGAAGCTACCGTGACTATACGGTTATGCTCAGGGTAGTGGACTAGGATCTGATTGACTTGTCCAATGCCGCTCCCCCTTAATTAGGGCCTAGGACATCTCAGCAAAGACGCAGCCGGCCCAACGCATGAGGAGAATAAAGAGCAAAACTATCCCCATCCCAAGTGCAGTACTACCCAACACACAAGTCTCACCCTGTACTCAGATGAACAAAATTACTACTTAATAACAGCGAAAATTGTGATAGGTCTGACCAGAAGAAACATTCAAGCCATATCAGAAATCCCATACTCTCCTGAATCGCCCCTGGCGATAGGCTCTCCGGATACATGAACAAAGCATATCAGATAATCAAAGTCAAATATGATCCAAATACAGCAACGTACCAATTGAATGGACAACAAACCTTGCAGAACCTAACTTCGCTTCAAACAACAAACACAAAATGTACGACAAAGCCTTAACAATTACCAGATGTAAATGCACGCAGTTACTATGCACTTGCTTACCTTAAGCCAAGCACAAAGCAACAGATAAAGTCGAAATGTAATTACGTAATACAGCAACTTATGACAAGTGTAGATAACCTCAACATCACCGCATGTAACCCAACAGGTAAAAGAAAATCAATGACGCCATGCATATGTATGCAAATCAACAATCATATGAAATAAAGGCTGAATATACGCTCACACACATAAAACTCTACCAATCAACGGTAAATTAGAACGCCGGCAAAAAGCACTGTCCTGAGGTCCGACTAAAAGAGCAGTAAAAATAAAAGTAATCAAGTTGAAATCGTCGTTCCACAAATTTGACGCATGACCCGCCCCGGAGGGCGACCCACCGTCCAGCCTTGCGGGGAACTCCCCCTGCCCCGCCGCCCGGCTCCGCCGTCCATGATTCAACGTTAACGTTCTTTCCCGAAACTTAGCTCGCCAAAAAGCTCGCCACCGCGCCACCATCTGCCAAGTGTGGCGCCTTCCGCCGTAGCGACATTAGACCGAAAGCGAAGCTCCACCGTCCTCCCACGCCTACCGGGCGCGACACACTGCTACGTCATAACGACCAACTCCTGGCCTACATCTGCCAATACCGACAAACATACGCCTTTTGCCTCGGCCCGCGGCCAACTGATCCAGAGCATCCGGCCGGCCAGCAACACCACGTGCACCAAAAGCCATGGACTCATCATGCTGCCCTCGCCCTCTGCTGACAATCGAAATTGAAGTATAAGCAACCACCCCCTGATGGAGGGAGAAGAAAGACGTCTGTCGCGCTCCGACCATCATCAAGCAGAAAAGGTTCCACATCCCCGGACGAATGGCCTTCCCCACCGAAACGACGGCAAAAGACTGCAAACCTCCAACTGCACCATTGCAGAGGCACTCAACAACCGTGAGCAAACTAAGTCCAGAGCAGGGTCCACACCGAGCACCAAGTCAAATAACTTAAAGGACCAACCACCAAAGATCTGGTCTAACTAGTGGCCACGCCGTAACCCGCTCCACCCGCGGCTCCACGCTGCCGTACAAAACCGATTCCAAAGAACACAACTGCCGAAGTAACACAACCGATCCACTGTCAACCTGCCGAAGCCCGAAAGCCAAATATCCGTGTCCTTCATCCCTCCTTCCTGAATGAGGGGAAACAACTGCCGCCGAAAGCGACTCCAACCATTTCACTGTGGCTCCTGCCACCAACAGCTCTGAACCAAACGTCGCAAACAAGAACGTCCACCATGCCCCACAAATGGGGCCACCACCGCCTGTTGAAACGAACCCAGACGGAAACCACCGCAGACGAACCAAAACAAAGTAGCCGTGTCTGGCGCCATCCTCCCCCACGCTCGCCGCGGAGCTCCCACGATTCGGTGGCTCACACAACATGTACAGCAGGTGCAACATGTGCCTTGCCTAAAACTGCAAACTGAAGAGCGAATTCCATCACCCGACAACAAAGACCAAGAACGAGTAGGAGGGGAGGCGGCCTGATTTGGGGTCTGTCACGAAGACAGACCCACCGTTAAACCTTGCCATCGTCGCCGCTGCTCCGCGCCGTAGCCACGCAGCCGACAACTCCACCGAAGTAACCACTGAAGAATATGAAACTGAAGCATTGCCGCCCACCGATGGGCTCAATGTCCACGCGCCAACCAAAAGTAAATTGTTCGCCAATCCAGTATGGCAAATATGTCCGAAACAAGCGCGCCATAGGAATAGCCCCGACCAGGAGCTGAAAGTCACTATGTGCACACATGATCCCGCAAGACCAGTCCAAACAACGCCGACGAGCGTGCACACTAGCCAGAAGTCCACTCTCGGCCCTAGTCCAACCATCCGGGCCGAAAACAAAGCAAACACTGAAATAAACCAAATGTCCTTCCTGGCACAGGCGAACTGCCCCGCCGAACGCAGTTGCCACCTGAGCGCCATTCCGAACCAAACCGGGCGCTACTGCAGTCCATCCGGCGACTTGCGAAACCCACCAACTCTGTCACTCCATGCCAAAACAAAGAAAACTGCCATGCAAAACAAATCCAACATGCAGCCACCCTGAAGGCTGCACGCCGCCTCTGAGGAGTAAGAGAGAGTGAAAGAGAAAAAATGCCGAAAACGTCATCCAAACGAAAAGCCGACCTGACAGCCACCAAAGTCCGAACTGGTAAACAATGTTAGAAACTGAAACTAACTGTCCTCACTAGTGCTCGACACCCCGCCAAAGACGACAAAGCCCTCCAAGCCCCACGACTAGTACTGAGCTGTGTCCCCCTACCGATTAAACATTAAACCGAGAGAAAATGCCCCACTACTGGGCTGTGTCCTACCCAAAAGGTCCAACGTAAGGTGTCTGTTCTTAACTTACTCCCTATGATACCTATGTGTTGGTACGGAGAGGGGGCGATAGGGTAACAAACCTACCGCTCCTCCCCCACATGGCAAACAACGAGTGAACCACACCAAGCTCAGGCCCGGTATCCCCTAACCGAACCAGCCAACCAAAAGATGGGTAAGGGGAAAAGGAAAGGGACGTGAAGAACGAAAAGAAACCGAGGCCCCAACGCCTCACCATTTGACAGCAAGTCTCACACCAAAGCAGAGGAAAGGGGGGAAAAGTCTCAAAGTCAACTCCAAAACGAGAAAGCATAGATAGCCATCAACTAATTTCAAAACCAAGAGACTCACGAGAGCATAACAGAATAAAATTAGCTCAACATCCACGGTGATGCTAAGTATGTGTCTGTGTCCGTCAGTGTTCTCACTGAACACTCCCCCTCAAACTGATAAGAGACGGATAAAGGATGCACACAGAGTGGGGAGTAAAAGGAACAGCTCGCTGACACCACACACAAACGCTAGCCCACACACATTGCAATTAAAGTCACAACAGCTGCATGAGCACCGCTCAACACATGAAAAATGTCCGCAACATACGGTAATTTGGCTTAATAATATGTTTTCCAGCCATGACGATTGAATGCCCCCATGTTGGTCTGTCTCTACTGGTGCTCTCTCTCTCTCTCTCTCTCTCATCATCATCACAAAATGATATGGAGTGGGCTCTGGGCTACCACATGTGCCCCTGGCCTCTTGACTAAAATCTTAATGCCCCTTGGCTCTTTACACACGCAATACACTAAAATACCAGGTAACTAAAACGTGTGTATGGTTGGACAAAAAATATGAGGTCTCACAGCTGGACCCATACCCCCCCCATACCGGGTATATACCCGGTATATACCCCATACCGGGTATATACCGGGTATCATACCCGGTATATACCCGATATGGGGGGGGGGGGGGGGGTAGGGGTCCAGCTGTGTCTCTTGTGATTGTCCCTCGACTCTTACAATAGTATAGACAACAAAACATCGCCACCTAAAGAGCAACATAAACTAGCACGCAACTTGACAAGAAACCAAAAAGGATAATTATGTCTGTTAAACCGTCCCATAAAGCGTGTAAAAAGTCAATGGGTGGGTAAGCAAGATGTACGTGGAGAAGAGAAGCTGCGGCAAACAATTCCAGCCGGCCCTCACACTACTCTCCAACTGTCCTGCCTCAACACTGACAAAAGAAAGCCCATGTCAACCAGCACACCACACCACCACAAGTCTAGGAGCTAAAGCTATGCTCCACACAAGTCTGAAAAGTATGCACAAACAAAAGTTAAATGTATGTCCCAGTGATAGCTTACACTGTCGCTGCACTTCACAGTGGTCCTATCCCCGTAAGGCAACCACCAACCAATATTACTGCATAATGAGCATAAAGGGTGAGGGAAAGAGGTAGTACTACCCCCCCCTTCTGCCCTGTGTCTACCCGCTCCTAGCTAGCACATTGTCAAGCAGTGCACACTCGCTCCAGGAGCAAAAGAAAAGTCGTTGTCCGGTCCTGGGTTCACCATATCTGGCTCAACAGCCTCAGGTACACCCCCCTGACTAAAGGAAAAGTGTCCGGGTTCGCCATATCTGGCTCAACAGCCTCAGGTGCCTCCCCCTCACTAAAGGAAAAATGTCCGGGTTCGCCATATCTGGCTCAACAGCCTCAGGCGCTTCCCCTGGTCATTGTCTAAACTTATGCTGAGGTCTCGTCAGAGCAAACAAACTTGGAGGTAACTAAAGTTAATCCCTCCAACACCCAGTTAGAACCCATCATGGTTACAACACCTGATCAGGAAAAATAAAACAACATTACATGTGTGGCAGCCACACGGCTGATAAATATAATTCCCACACACCCTACTTCGCGATATTGTAGGCTTGGCCCCCGTTTTCGGGCACTTTCCGGGCGGTGTCTCATAGACTAAAAGAGGTAGCGAGCCCCTACCCAACCATAGACCTTCAGCCCCTGAGACGGTGCGGCATTCAGTACAGGCTTCTCCAAAGGTCTATGCCCCCTAGTCTAACAACATACTAACGAGTACTGAAAAGCACTAGAAGGTCTTCAACGAATTGCAACAGCACAGTGCATCCAGAGAGCCTGAAACATAAATGAGTTTTCCCTCCCAAGAACGGGAGAACGTACAGTGAGTGGAACGCAACTAACGCAAACGGAAAAGCTTTTGGGCGTCCACTGTTGAAAGTAAAGTCCAAAGTCAAGACAAAAGAAAGTAAGAGGGTTCGACGCTAACTTGCCTAGTTCTTCCCCAAATCGGGCCCCCATGTTGCAGCCTTCCCCATACTTACTAAGCTTAAGGTTCCAACCAAGTCTCTTACTAAGGTTCCAACCAATCTAGTACTCAATCTGCCACGTTTAGAATATAAAAAGTCTCCTAGTAGTAGAAGATATGCATGAACGAACACCACGAGTGACAGAAACGACGGGAGGACAAAGACGAGGCAAAAACAGCTTCAATCGAAGACGCGATCCCGCCAAAAGCCACACCTTCGGATTTTCAATCCAGCTCCAGTCTGCAAAACAAAGCAGAACACACACTCCGCAGCAAATGTAAGACCGAAATATCCTGTATATTTGTTCTTATCTTTTTACCGTCCGGTGAACTCGCAATTGCCGCATTAATACCAATTTAGTTAGCATATTACCAATTATAGCTTAGAGGATAGCTGCAGATATTTTGCCAATTGTTTCCTTTAATCACAGCAATATTGCCGATTTGCTGATAGCTTTGCTTCCCCGCACCGATCTGAACTGTAATCATATGATCTCTAGAACAGTGATCATTATACACTGTACTCCAGTCATACCATGGTCACTTTCACAGTCATATTGTATATTTCTACACATTCTAGAATAGGAAATCACATGCTTATTACACATTATCGATTACCACATTCAGTTTATGTCATGGGCCTACTCGTTATATGGTACGTTGTAAACCCTTCCAACTTGCGATATGCTAGCGAGAGTTTGAGAATTGTACCTGGAAGATAGTTGGTATTGCGTGCCTGGCTGATCCCTGTGCACAATCCCGTAACGTACGAGCCTGTGGTAAGCAAACATTGCGAGGTCATAGCTTATCGATCCAATTCCACAAGGCGCGAGAAATTCTTGATTGTGTATCCTCCTCAATTCTGCTAAGTCATCATTTTGAGCGTACTTGAGTAGTATTGTCGCACTTCAAGACACTTTTTCAGTGCAGTTTCATCACAGAAACCTCACTAAGAGCCGTTATCCATTATTTCCACTACTTATTTATAACAATATAGACAGACAAAAGAAAGAAAAACTGCTACCTTTAAATAATTATTATTTAAAGAAATAAAATAAAGACACATATAGAATGACAAACGAAGACACTCAGATATTTAGAATGTCTAGACGTTATGTTATGGTAAAGAATAACGAAAAGATACCAATGGTAAAAGTTCAATGGAGAGAAGGAGGAAAGGTTATGTGTAAGAGTTTCTGTATCGGAAAGAAAAAATCAAAAGAGCAAGCATTAGAAGAAGCAAAGAAATATCACGAGGAAAATATAATACCTAAATATGAGGAATGGAAAATTAATTATGATAAAGAAACAATAATAATCAAAAAAGAAAAGAAAAAATTTAGAAGCATAAAATTTTTAAGTGTGGATGTGGTGCTGAAATACATAATAGAAACAAAAACGCGACATATGAAGTCTCAGAAACATATTTCGGCAGAAAAAGAAAAACCTCCAGTTCCTCTAAGGCCGAGCAAAGAGTATATGGATAGAATAAAGAAGGATGACGATGATAGATGCAATATGTGCGGATACATGGAACATAACTGCCACTGCGGTTGCGGGTATGGTAAGTATTGATAATCAAAAAGGTTTCTCTGAGGAAACCACTGAATTTCCATTTAAAGACAAGGAGGGTCCTTATATATAGGGGCACACACGAGGCCACGAGGGGACGACCGATTGAGGCAGACAAATATTTTAATTTTATAAAATTATATTTTCCTTGATATACTATTATCAAACATGGAGACATACACGTATAACGGCAAGGTCTACAGGTTGGATAGATTAAGAGAATATAAGATAAATTACGAAATCAAGTCTGTCAGGGGTCTGGATGTGCTATATATCAAACCGAAGGTAAGGGGATATAAAATTGATACACCGACAGCCCAAAACTACTTGAACCAAGTAAGAGGTGCAGTGTATTTCGAACACCATGCTATACCAATAGCACCACCTTTACCTACGATTGAAGAGAAAAAAGAGATGAAAGAAAATTACAGAGACTTGTTGCGGTATGGTAATTATGATATCATAAGGGACGACAGCAAGGAACACGAACTAGGAATAAATGAAAGCCGATATGCGGTAAGGATTAACGGCAACTTCCGATCATTCACGATGCGCGATGTGATAAGATTTATTGAGATTGTGTTGAACGACTTTGTAAAACGACAAGCAAACGAAGATAAGGTTAGCCTAGGTATTGAGTTTGTTGATTACTATGGAAAAGTATCAACAGGCTTACACAAAGTTAATCAAATCTCGGTTGAAAAAGTTTTGGAAAGATTGTCAGGAATATTTCAAAGCAACGAAAGTCTTTACATGGATGAGAACGGAATAAACTTTGATAAATTAAAATTTGTATTGAAATCTGTTAAAATGCCGACGGGCGGGACAAGGCTACAGGTTTTGAACAAATTGGATATATAAAGAAAGAAAGGAATAATCTGTATTACAAACAGCGATAACTTATGTTTAGCACGAGCAATCGTTGTAGTAAAAGCAAAAATTAAAAAACACCAAAAATTCTCGCAAATTATGCGAGGACGAAAGATACAGCAGGAAATGGCTGAGGCTTTACACGATGAAGCGAAAGTCATTAAGAATGTGTGTGGGATACCTGAAATTAATACATTTGCTAATCATATTAAATACAATCTTGTTATTGTTGAATTTCCTGACAAAATCATTTATAAAACAGAACTACTTGATGCGAACAGAGAACGGCTGACTAACCTTTACATTCTAAAGACTGAAGGACATTACGATGCCATAACAAACATGAAGTCTATGATAGGAAAGGAAAACTTCTGTGAGTTGTGTCTAAGGGGATACCAAAAAAGACACGCCTGTGAAGCCAAATGTAGTATCTGTGAAACCAACGGATGTAAGGGAATAAATGACAAGAGCCAGTGGAAAGAATGTGAGAAGTGTAACAGAAAGTTTCCAAACACTGAATGCTTTAATAATCACAGGACGACAAACTGCGATATTAAAGCGAAATGTAAATCGTGCGGTCTTAATTACAGAAAGAAGGATGAGCACAAATGCGGATATGCGAAATGCCGAAATTACAAACTAGTGAAACCGCTTGAGCACCAATGTGAAATAGTCCAAAAAGAAGCAATACATATTCTTTGACTTTGAAGCGACACAGGACACAGGAGAGCACATTGTTAATCATGCGGAAAGCCAGTATTACGATGCAAAGGAACCGCCAGTAATTCACAAGAACATTCAAGATTTCTGTAATTGGGCTTTTGACACTAAACACAGCGGATTTACATATTTATTGCGCACAATGCCCGCGGTTATGATTGTCAGTTTATTCTTAAGTGGTTGGTTGATAATGGACAAACTCCATTTGTAATCTATGAAGGTGGTAAGATTATGATGATGACACTTAAGAAGTATCGGTTTATAGACAGCCTAAGTTTTCTTACGATGCCATTGTCAGACTTTCCAAAGACATTCGGACTTACGGAACTTAAGAAAGGTTTCTTCCCGCACTTCTTCAATACGGCAAAAAATAGAAACTATGTCGGTGTAATGCCACATAAGAAACATTATGGCTACGACACGATGCGAGGAGATAAACGAAAAGAATTTCTTGAATGGTATGACGAACAAGTGAAAGCACATAACAGGTTTGATATGGCGAAGGAAATCGGTGAGTATTGTCATTCAGATGTTGATATACTGAGAAAGGGTTGTATAGATTTTAGAAACCAGTTTCTAGAGTTTGGTATTGACCCTTTTCAATATACAACTATTGCGAGTTGTGTTATGGCTTTGTATCGTGCTAAGTTTATGCCAGAGAATTCAATTGCGATATTGAAAGCGGAAAAGCAAAACAGGATGACTTCTAGGGCTTGTGTAGAATGGTTAGCATACAGAAGCAGGTTAGATAAAACTGATATTAAACACGCATTCAACGGAGGTGAATAAATGTTTCAACTCGGGCAATCTCGTGTGTATGTAGATGGATGGGATGAGAAAAACAAAACCGCTTATGAGTTTTACGGGTGTCATTGGCACGGATGTGATAAGTGTTGGAATAGCAATGCTTTGAATGTGAAGAAGAATAAGACAATGGGCGAACTATACAAGGAAACAATGAGAAGAGAAAAACAACTTAACGAACAAGCAAAAGTAATAAGTGTCTGGGAGTGCGAATGGAGCCTGATGAAAACCAGTGAAAGACTGGCAGAGGATACAAACGAACGAATTACTGAACAAGAAGGACTAAACCCACGAGAGGCAATGTTTGGAGGTAGAGTGAATGCTCTGAAATTATATTGGAAATCACGACATGATAATGAGTATGCGAAATATATTGACATATGCTCACTTTATCCGACCGTGATGTATTACGACCTTTATCCAAGCGGGCACCACATAATTATTAGACCAAACAATGACTACGAAAGAAATGAAATGAAAAATAAATTATAAACAGAGAATATTTCGGAGTGGCTAAGGTTAAGATGCTACCACCTAGAGGCTTACTACACCCAGTCTTACCGAAGGCGGACAGAGGTAAGATGATGTATTACTTATGCGATAAGTGCGGAATGACTGAGCAACATGGAGAATGTAAGCACACAGATAAAGAACGAGCAATAACTGGTACATGTGCAACTCCAGAAATTTACAAGGCCTTAGACAAAGGGTATAAGTTGATAAAAGTATATGAAGTATGGCACTGGAAAGAACAAAGCAGTAGCTTATTCAAAGAATACATAAAGACATTCTTGAAAGTAAAACAAGAGTCCAGCGGATATCCCTCGGGATGTAATACGGAAGCAGAAAAACAAAATTACATAAACAGCATGGAAATCAAAATGGGTGTAAAGATGGATGAAAGCAAAATATTTAAAAACGAAGGACGGCGAGCAGTAGCTAAGTTGTGCTTGAACTCTTTATGGGGCAAGTTTGGACAGAAACAAAATAAAACACAGAACAAAATGATAAAGGATAAAGATACCTTATACAAACTATTGAACGATAAATCAGTAGATAATATAAATATTAACATAATTAACGACAAAATTGTAGAAGCCAGTTATGACTTAAAACAGGATGCGGTGAGCGACCCGATTAAAACAAATGTTGTGGTTGCTTTATTTACCACATGCCATGCGAGAATGAGACTTTACAATATGATGGACCAATCAGGTAATAGGATATTGTATCATGACACAGACAGCGTAATATATACAACTAACAAAGAAATTAATGAGGCAGATGTAGAGACAGGCGATTTACTTGGAGATTGGACTGATGAATTGAAAGGAGCAAAAATAAAAACCTTTGTCGGAGGCGGGCCGAAATGTTATGGATACTTATTAGATAATGGTAAAGCTAATATGAAAGTAAAAGGATTTAGTATGAACTATGAAACGAACAAAGCATTGAATTTACCGAATATGTTAAGTGTAATAAGTTGCGGGCTAGGTATTACAAACACTGAATTATTTGAGAATGGAAAAAATGAACTGGATGAATTGTTGGAGATTGATGAAGAATTACGAATTGCTAAGCGAATTGAGAAGTCTGGAAAAGTAGTTATAATAGAAAACAACAAAATTACAAGAGATAAACAAAAGAAAAAAATAACAAGCGAATACTTAGAAAAGATATTTAGTTTTAAATATACGAAAAGACAAGTTATTGGAATTGTAGAGAATGCGATTGAAACTAGACCTTTTGGATTTAAAAAAATCAAATATCAAATAATTAATTTTTTTCCACAAAATTTTTTACCACTCTATATAGACCAATGACCACCCTCACCAGACTATCTGAAAAATTTGGACGACTTTCAATTGAGAAGAATAAGGAAATCTTTTCTGTAAAAGATGTGCAACAGATAATTGATGAAGAAATTAAGACAATTGAAAAGATTAAAGCCTCTCAGCCGAAGGATGTATTTCATTTCGGTAAATACAAGGCAAAAAAAATTGAAGACATTGCTAAGATTGATAAACCATATATTGAGTGGCAACCTTGGGTTCAAAACAAGGATGAATTGAAAAAATATTTATATTAAAATAAAATAAAATCTTTACATATATATCATGACCGACCTAAGCACCAAACAAGACTACTTGAATGAAATTGAAAAATGGAACCTTGATGTTTCTATTAAAAAGCCGACAATTAAATGGACTAAGCCTGATATTGTTTCTTTCTATGAGCAATACAAACCCCGCGACGACAATGTGAAAGTAGTTATTCCATTGGAAACCATAACGGACAAAGAAGAGAGCACTCCTTTTAAGGCGAGTGATTTAAAAGAGACAGGTATCACGGAAATAAAGGCTAATGTAGGCGAAGAAATAGCTACTGCTACATGTACAGAAGAAGGATGTATATTAAATAAAGCACATTGTAAAGAGTGTAAGAAAAAAAATGTGTTATCAGTTTCAATTGACGATGATAGATTTTGCGATGTGGCATGCGTACTTTCATTCCTAGAAAAAAATGAAGAAATGAATGAAGTTAGAAAAAATAATTTTATCAAGTATTTTAAAAAGTGATATTTGAAAATCCACACTTCCATTTTCGTTTTTTTTTCATTATGGGTCCTCGATCCAAGTAAAAGCATACTGAATACTTATAGTCTGATTTGCAGTAACCTGTGCTGTTATAGTTAGCCTTTCGCTTGGCAACATGTCATCTAAATCATAATCGGCAAAATTTATACTTTGAGCATCACTTGTATTCACGTATACAACAGCAATCACATTCCCGCCACTAATAGTGGCAGTAGTATCAAACTAAACTAAACTCGTATTTGTATTGTTCTCAGCATACACTGCACCTGTAAGTGTAGCATTTTTTATTACCTTAATGATTATGCTACTTTTAGTGTCAGTATTTAGAATATTTAGCCGTCTAGGATACACTATACTATAATTAGCAATAGTGTTTCCAATAATATTAGTATTATTTCTCATAGTAAAAGCATGAGTTGCTACATTCGTTGTATTTGCTGTTCTTTCATAAATAAATGGAATACCTCTTATGATTTCAGTTCCTTCAATAAAGCATCCAACACTGGCAATTCTAAGATTTTGGATTTGCGGATTAACACCAACAGCCAAAGAAGCCAAGAATGGTAAAGTAGTATTATTAAGAGATGTAGCAGTTTTGCTGTTGGCATATCGTATAGCATGGACTAGTTGAAATTGTCCAGTGTTTGGATTTTCAATATAAAATGATATCTGCCCGAAACCTAAGTATTGATATTTAATCTGAAATACATTACCCTTACTGAAATCAATTGCTGATAAGTAATCGGTTCCATCCGCTTTATCTACATTCCATTGACTTTGTTTAACCTCGGTAATGACTGCAGAGTTGTTTAATTGGTATATTTTCATTACACCATTTTCTCTTGAGAAGAAAAATCCGTCCGTCAAGAAGGAATCACCAATACCTACATAAGATGAATATCCGCCTGCTTCATTTGTATTCCACAAAGCAGTAAATCTGACACATACCCCCATACCAGCACGATATTTAATTTTCTTTTTTGTTTCAATGAATAATTTTGAACCTCCAACTGCCTGTGTTGTTAGATATGCCATAGCACTCTTTTGCTCTAATGTAGCACTAGTAGTGCTTGTGTTCCACTTAGAGGTATTTACATTATACATAAATGTTTCTTGTATAATCGGTGTGTATTGTGATGTTGCTAATTCGCCAAATGCTGTTTTTTCAACATTAGTCTCAAGATAGCCATCATGCCCGACTTTTACATTTACGAAATCTCCGTCTGGATTTTGTGCGATTAAGTTTCTTTGGTGAGACATTTGAGAATTTCACTTCGTGCTACGCACTCTCGTTTATTCTCAAACGTCGTCTTCCTATATTATTATACAAGAAAAAAATTATTTAATCTATTAATTTTTTTTACTTTAATGGCATTCGATGTTTTACGAAGATACGAAGTATCTGAATAAAATATCATTAAGACATCAAAATTTCAATTCCCTTAACAAGCACACTTCGTTGAAGAATAGCATAAGTGTAATGGTTAAGATTGTTTCCAGCAGTAGTTGAAACGAACTCATATCGCCTCTCAGTGTCAAGGCTCAGACCACTCACCTCATACCCGTCGGTATCCTTATCACACAGCGGGCGGTTGTTGTCCCATGTATCCACATGAAACCAGTTGTAATGATAGACATCGCTGTTTAGGATAGCACTACCCTTCAACTTATCCTTCAAAATCATATAGTCTTCATTCTCAGAGGTGTCAATGTCAAATTGTTGAAGACGAGAGCCATCCAGAGTTGTATAGTATGAAATAATCTTTGCATCCGCTCTGTTATCGTTGTCAAAAGCGGTATTTTTATTTTCATCGTTGTGGAATGCGGAAGTATAAATTCTTCTAATTCTCTCACCCTGCGAGCGGTTCATTTTTACTACAAAATTTTGGCTTTGTGTTTGGAGGGTCTGCTTCCAAGAGATAGGGTATTCAATCTTAAACGGGAAACCTTCTCCCGTAATCTTCTGCTGAACACCAAGGACAACATTTGTGTCAGTCTCTACGGCAAGAAACAGATTCAAGTTTGAAATAGTTGCACCAACAGCAACCTGTGCAGCACCAGTAGAAATACTACTTGCATCAGTTCCATAGAAAGTAGAGCGGTTAGTACCCTCCCACACGATTCGCAAATCCAAGATTTCATTAAAACCAATAGTCTTATCCAGTTCAAAAATAGTTCCAAAAATCATACCCAACGGAAGTTTAACTTTAATGACAGGGGTAGGCGTTCCATTACCGCCACCTTCAAAATATTAGCCTCCTCAAAAGGAACATTAACAAGGCTATAATTTCCAGCAGTGCTATCGGCGAGAGCAGTATCATTATGACGGCGGGCATTAACAAGTGGCACTTTGTAGTATCCTTGAACTGCAGCAACCACTCCAACAGTATTGACTGCATCAGTAATTGCTTTTCTTTCCGCTGCACTTCCTATCTCAACTTTTCCAGCATTACACTTTTGAAGCATAGCCCCGCTAGATACACCCGCCCCGTGGTTTTCAAGTGCCATAAATTTTTCATATTTAATTTCGGGCTTCCAAATCATCTTAGTGTAATTACCCACGTGTTGAAGATTGCACAAATATTGACCGCTTCGGCTTCGCAGTTCAATTCTTTGTATCATAGGCAAGCAATCCATAAACATACGATTATGACCAGCAGATGCTGCAGGGGTGTAAGTAAATCGCAACACCGACCTCGCAAGGTTCAAAGGACGAGTAGGGATTTCAAAGGTGCTTTCATTTCCTCCCGCAGTGGTGAGAACAACATCAGCCGACCCTTCACGGGCAGTAAGTTTGTTCAATTCATACTTACTCGTGAGCAGTTCCTTAGTCTGATGGACTAGTTCTCCTCCGTATTGGACAGGCATTTTTTGTTTTGTTTTTGAAGTAGTGTAATTAACTAATTCACCAGAATATATTTATAGAAAAAAATAATTCTAAAATTAATTGATATTTATCTCTTTTTCAAAAGATTGAAAAATGAATTAAATAAACTAAAATAATTAGTTTCACGATAAACCAATAAATTAATAACGATACCTAAACCATTAAGATTTATTGCTTGGTCGTTTTCGTCCGTCAAGTAAAACCTGAATACATTATTTGAACTTGCTGATAATGTTTTCCCGTATTCGCTTCCAGAGCCGTCATAAATGACTGAACCAAAAGGAATTTCGTTGGCTGTGTATATTTCTTGAAGCACATGATTATCACCTTCATTCACCAAATCCGATTGAAGATACAGAGCTTTTTCACCAGTTAGAATAATTACATTCGGCGATTTAATAAAATCATTAGCAAAGAAATATGTTGAATTTCTATCAAAACCCATAACTTCATGAATACGTGTATCAGCATCAAATATAAACCGCGGTTGAATACCTCCGTTATTTGAAACACTGAATGTTAATTTACCATCCTCCGCTTCTGTGTTTGTATTGTTGCTTGAGACAACATAAGTAAAATCATTCGGACTTTCTGCCGTCAGTATCTCAGACAACTTATTTTTTAAGTTGTTCATTGTGTAGTTGCCCTCAGGTATTGTAATTAAAGCCTCATACCCGTCTTCGGATAATGTAAAAGCATTATATGGTGAAGCCACAGAGTAATACGATTTAGGCGCATAAATATGAAGAATTTTACCATGTGTGGGATTGTCTAGCCCCTTCATATTGACTTCGTGTGTAAAGTCGCTGTCTGTCCCCGTTATTCGGTTTTTGCTATTTATGTAATAGATACCTGAACTTCTTCCTCCCTTGTACTCCATCGTAGGTGCTTTTTATAAAAACCACCTACAACCTCAAAAATCTATATATTAGAAAATATCAAATATATGTATCAAAATTACCATAACCATTCTGTGCTTTTAATTTTTCCGCTTCGTCTCCTTTTAAGTCTGTATAGCCACTAGCAAATTTAAATCGCACTCCTTTTGCTCGCTCTAAAAGAAACCGCATTGAGTGCCATCCACATGTGTCGCTCGTATCAGATTGTTGTTTTACTTTATTGACCTTCATCAATAAATAACTATCTGGGTGGCTTTTATCTATTAGTTGTTTCATTTGTTGTTGGAAGTCTTCAGTCGGTTGATATTCAGCCAAAGGGTCATACACTTCAACACTCCTGTCTTTATCCAGACTTACCCATATTGCAATCCAATGAGACCCCGCTTGTTTGTGATCGTCGAAATTCATAATAAATCCGTATCGCTTTCTGCTTCCGGGCTTCAACTTATAGATTTCATCACTGGCTATTGCTCCGAGATACCATCCATATTTTTTCATTATGTCGTCTATTTCATAAGTCATTAGTCCCCGCCCCTCACCCTGTTGTTCGTCTGGCGGTGGCTCTGGCTGTGTTTTGTCTGGCTCAGGTTGCTGTGGTTGTGGCTCTGGCTCTGGTTGCTGTGGTTGTGGCTCTGGTTGCTGTGGTTGTGTCTCTAATGGCGGGGGTAGCGGTTGGGGCATTCCCTCGTCAATATTCAAATCATTTGAAACTTGTTTGTCAACATTTGGGTATATCGTCATTTTGTTCGTTAGAGTATTTACAAAGTCCTTTTTATTCATTGTGTGTTTCCAATCTTTGCGGATTAAATATTTTTTTTTTCGCTATTGAAAATACCTTATCAATTAATTCTTCTAATGTCTTCGCTCCACTACCTTTTTGCTCATTAATACCCATATACTCTTCATATCTAGCATAATCCGCTACTTTTCTTTTTACGTTTTCCTTTTCATTTCCAACATCAATATTAAACCTTTTAATCATGTCAATAATCCACTTTGAAGTGTCTTTGTAATTTAATTTTTTATGTCCATCACTATCTAGTCTCTTTTTTAAAGCCTGTGCTAACTCTTTTATAGTAATGTTTGGGTGATAAGTTTTTGAAAATGCAGAGATTAAAAATTGATTAATTTGTAAATTTTCAAGATGCTTACCACTTTCTTCCGCTTTCTTTTTTTCCTTTTCAAGTTTTTCTTTATATTCTTCTGCTAATTTTTTCTGCTCTTCTAAAGTCGTTGCTGTGGCTATAGCCATCTGAATATCTTGACTGGCTTTTTGTAAGTCTTTGAGACTCATCTTTTTAATGAACTTATCTGTATATCCTGCTGATTTCAGTGTTTCAATATATTTCTGCTTTTGCTTTTTTTCTTCCTCGTATTGCTCTTTCGTTTTCAATGGTGCTTCATCTCCTAAATTAGGTAATGGCGGTGCTTGTGGTGGTACTCCTAATGGCGGTGCTTGTTGTGGTGCTCCTAATGGCGGTGCTTGTGGTTGTCCCTGCTGTGGTGGCATAATATATTGATATTGTGGTGGCGGTGGTAATGCTTGTATCCTATTTTTTCTATCTTCTTCATATTTTACATCATCTATGAGTTTTTGCTCCCTTCTTAGTTCTCTGGCTTTTTGTTCTTGTCGTTCCTTGATATCTGATAGTTCATTGCGGTGTATCCTTGCTAACTCATCCTGCCTTTCCTTAGCATCTGCTATGTCTTTTCTTTCTTGCCTCTTCTTTTCTTCTTCAGCATCCGCCTGTGCTTTTTTCTCTTTTTGGTCTATCTCATCAATCTTATCGTATTTCTCTTTTCTGAGTTTGTCTAAGTGGTCATTAATGGCGGTTCTAGTATTTTGTTCAATTTCAGATAGGCTTTAGACTTTTCTTAAGTCTTCTTTTCGCTTAGGTGTCCGCTTTGATTTTGGTCTGCTTAAGTATTTCATAAAAGGTTTAACAATTTGAAGTGTGCTCATATCATTTGTCTTTTTACCGAAATTAAGATAATATTTTTTACCCTTCTGGATAATATACGGCTTCCCGCTCTTATTCCTATAAACCCTCGGGGGTCTTACCTTAGGCTTCCTTGTTTTTTTGGTTTTAGCAACCATTATATACAAACAAAAAAATATTTCCTCATAATTTTCAAAACAAAATATCATTTTAAAACTTAAGGGCACCTCGTCCTCTCTGCTTACCATACCCCAGTCTTGATGCTACAGCGCCAACACTACCTGCGTAAGGCACCCCGACACTACTTAATGCTCCCGCAGTCCTAGAGATTAACTTATTACCGCGAAGAAATTTATCAACGGCCATTGCGGTTTTGCCCACTTTTTGCCAGTTAATTTTACCGCCAGCCTGTCCCTTGCCTCCTTGCTTCTTCTTCCGTCCAGTTTTCTTTTTACCTCCAGCCATGTTGGTGCTTGAGTTAATAGTTCGTTTGCCGATTGTTGGAATGACTTCAACACGAGTTGTTTTAACTACCATCAAAGATAGTAAAATATATAATACAGAAAAAATAATTAATTTTAAATTTTTTATTCATTTAAATCTTTGTGAAAAAATTTTTCTTAACTCATCATCAACACTTGAGACATAAAGAAAATTAAATCTCTCCTTTGTTGCTTCGTGATACTTTTGAAGAAAGTAATCAAAGTCAAAAGATAAGTCTAAGTGTTTATACACGAGTTCCATTTTGTCCTGAGATTGCCCCGGAAAGATTAATAGATAATCTAACTGCTTAATGGCTTCTGGCCGTAGGTCGTTCAGATACTGGCTTGACATAATCACCTTTGATTTATAGTGTCTGTTCTTTTTTAATAAATCACTTACGGACTTGTCTCTTAATCCACTTCCTAAATCGTCCAAAACAAAAACTACCTCTGGAGAAATATACTTGCTGGGTCTTTCTTTCGCCTCCGCGGCGCTCTGTTTCTTTTCCTTTCCGAAATAAAGAAATTGGGGCTTCTCTATTTCTTCTTTGTCCTGTTTTACTTCTCCTTCGTGTTGCTCGTCATGTCTGTTCAGTTTGTCTAACTCATAATCAATGACATTAACACCATCTGATTTAAGAAAGGTATATATCGCCATCGGGTTTCCTTTGTTCTTAAAGTGCTTTACCATTGCTTTATAAATGTAGTCCTTGTGTATCGTTGAAGCAATAATGACAATGCGGGTTTTGCTGTCTGTAGTCCGTTTCAGTATTTCAAAGAGTGCTGTCGTCTTACCGCTCTTCTTACGGGCAAGCAAAAATATGTTAGCATACGGCTCATTGAATAATTTATAACCTTTCACCTGTTTATTTCCATCACCCTCTTGTTTTACTGGCTTCACCTTAATGCTATTAATCTTTTCCATGCTATATTCTAAGCCAAAAATAGTTATGAATTTCTAAATTCATACATTGTTGCTACGCAACGAATTCTAGGCACACTACAATTCGGCCCGCTAAATTTCCTGTGTCAATATTTCCGCTGTCGGTTTCAAGGACTTTAAATGTATATTGTCCGTCAGTCCATCCGACAACACCCAAATTATAACTCAGGTTTGAAATGTTTGCTGTGGTGCTGTCCGCAAATGTTCCAATAATTCCAATTCTGTCCATGTAAAGAATTCTGGTTTTGGTTTCGGTCTGGTTGTTCATATAGTGGATAAATTTTACATTCATTTTGGTGGGTGTGAATGACATTTGGATGTTTTTATTAAATGTTTTACTTCCTCCAGCAAAATCATTGCTCAGAAAAATAATCCGCTGATATTTATAGTCAGCCATGATGTCCTCTATATTAGTGCTAATAAACTTTTTATTAATTAATATTTCTGCTCGGACGGCCTGCGACTTTTACTCAAGGGTCAGCGAGAAAAAAATGAGAGTTGTGCTTATTGTATAAAGCAAGGAATAGAAACTAAATTTAAATGTGTTTATAAACCTATGAGAGATTGGTGTGTTAGTTTTGATGAAGCCATTCCTTTAATCTGTGCCAGCGATAGTTCTTGGTATAAAATACACTTATACGAGTGTTCATTTCTTTGAACTAGAAGGCGATGGAAGACAAATTCCTATGAGTAAGGTCAAAATTCCAACATAAGTGTTAGCAACCTCACAAGGTAAGTTCTTTTCCGATAGCCTTACGATGCAAAGGGTTATAATGGCAATAATGATACCCATTTGAAATAAGTATTTAATAAGTCGGCTGTCTGTCGGTCTGTTTTTTATACAACAACAATTCCAGTTATCTTCCAATTCGTGCTCTATTTTTTTCTCCTCAGTCTTTAGTTCTACTTCAAGAACACGGGACTTTAATTCTGGAGTTAGTTCGCCATCCATATCCATAATAGGTGGTGGTCTGTGAAGTCTAGTCGTATTATTTGACATTATCAAGAACGGCCACTCTGATTTCTGCTAATTGGTTTGCTTGGTCTTGTAGTATATTCATGAGATTATTATTTTGTTTTTCTAAATTAACTACCTTTTCCGCCATGTGTTGAAAAGCACTAACCAATATTGGTATAAAACTTGTATATGTTATGCCTTCAAGGTAGCCATCTCCATCGTCCGCTTTTATTCCACTTTCAGATACAAATTCAGGAAATATTTTTTTAACTTCATCAGCAATAAATCCGTGGTTCTTTTGTTTTTTCTTTTCGTCTGCTTTCAAATAATATGAACAGCAATTTATTTTCATTAGTTTCTCACAACAATCCCCGCAGTCTAATGTTTTAATATCTGATTTTAGTCTCCTGTCCGATGAGTTTGTCCAAGCACCATTAAGAGGAATATAATTATAACTACCAGACGGCTCACCAGTAGTAGAGTTTGAAGTAGTCCAAGCGTGAAGCAAACCAGTAGAAGAAACAATTGCTCCATAATTCGTATATCCTCCCGATTTAAAATATAGTTGTGGGTCGTTAGTAGAAGCAGGTCTTTTTCGTATGATTAAAAAACCGCTGGATGCTGTTGGGATGCTTAAATCTCCCGACGTATTAATGTTCATTGCCTCATTCCAAGTTATATTACTCCCCGCTGTTGTTCCAGTATTATAATAAAAAGCAAGTTTGTTTGAGACTTTGTATATTTGAAAGTTTGAGCCAGAATTACTTGATTTCCAGTTTGAGCCGTCATAATAAGCATCAAAACTTATACCTATATCGTCGTGTGCCCAATTCAATAATTGAAATGTTGGATAAGCATCTGTGGATATTACTGCCTGTAAGTGTGCCCCTCCTATATTACTCGCCGTTCCGTATAATTCTAATCCGCCTGTCGCCCCATTTGCTGATTTTGTTGTGTTTCCTATAATTATCGGCTTACCTGATGCTGTTGTTATTTTATCGCTCGTTGTTAATGTCGTTGTTGATATACCCGCACTCGCCGTTATTAACTCTTTTGTCCATAAAGATCTCCATAAAGTCCCGTTTGCACCATTCAATGACATTAACAATTGCTCTGCTAAATTTTCCCACACAAAACCATCCGCCGAAGCATTACCACTCCTAAATCTTACAGCAAAGCCTGAAATATCGTTGCCTGCCACCGCTGTTCCTCCACCTAATGGTTTACTCGCCCCTGGCTGAGCCATATAAATCCCCCATCCTGAGTTGTCTGTATCCCACATAAATATACCCTGTCCATTTCCTCCATCTACTTTATTTTGAATAGATAACTTACAACCACCATCTGCTGTTATTAATCCGCTCGCGGTTAGTGTCGTCGTTGATACCCCCGCTGTTGAAGTAATTGTCGTTCCTGTTATTGTCCCGTCATTTGTTATATTGTTTGAGTTCATATCCAAAGCACCATAAAACCGCTTACCGCCAGCATTGTTAAAACGGACAATGTCAGACGAAGCACTTTTATTATCCAAAAGTTTTGAAATATAAAGTCGCCCCTTTTACATCAGATGCTACATTCGTGAATACATAACCTCTTTGGTTCGCGGTTCCACTTGTAGCAGTATTTAGAGTAAATAAGAAATACTGATAATCTCCTGATGTCTGTGAAAAGAATATATCTCCTCCATTTTGGTTTAATATGCTCGCCCCATTATATGTGATATTTCCACCATTAGTGATAGTTTGATTATTAAAATCGGCATTGTTCGTTAAAGTTATATATTTTATCACAGTGCTCGCCCCATTAAATGTTTTACTTCCTGTTATGGTTTGGTCTGTTGTTAGTTTTACATTTTGCCCGTCCAATGTGTCCGCATACCCTTTTGTCGCTCCGTCCGTTGCTAATGTCGGAGTTCCAAGGTTGGCTATTTTGCTACTATTACAATCTAGCCCCGAAGCATTTACCCAACCGACTATCGTCCCGTCAATAATAAAACTTATTTTTTTCGCAGAACTTTCAAAGTTGTAATATGTTGCAGTTTTCATATCCAAACTAGCAATAGATCCAATATTACTGGTAGAATTGAAAACGATAAATGTGCCCTTTGTTGTTGAATTGATTGAATTTCCCGTTATTTCAACACCACTGCTATATGTCTTAATTCCTGCTATGGTTTGGCTTCCTGTTAGTTTCACATTTTGCCCGTCTAATGTATCCACATAACTTTTATTTGCTCCGTCCGTTGTTGCTGATGGTGTGGCTAAGTTTGTTATTTTGTTGTTATTCAAAGATAGCGTAGTGCCAGTTGCGGTTATAATTAAAGTATTACCCGAATATAACTCAACATACGAACCCGTTATTTGTATCGGATACCAAGTCGCTGTTGCTGTTTTTTGTGCGGCAATCATTCCTATTTTTGTATCAAAGGCTATGCCGATGCCGTCAAAAGTAGAAGGATTGGACGAACCACTTACTTCTAAAGTTGATGTAAATTTTTTATTCCCTGCTATGGTTTGGTCTCCTGTTAGTTTAACGACAGAAGTGTCAAGGGCGGAAACATCAATGCCATCAACAAGATTAACATTTGTTATGCTTTGGCTTTTCATATCAATACCCGCACTAGCATTTATTATACTGCTAAATGTTTTAATTCCTGCTATGGTTTGGTCTCCTGTTAGTTTAACCACAGAAGTATCAAGGGCAGAAACATCAATACCATCAACATTACCAACATTTGTAATAGCAAAACCACCCATATTTAAACTACCCGTCATAGCCACTGTGCCGTCCTTTGCCAGTTTCGTATCAGTGTATGCTTTTGTTGAAGCATCGGTGTCATAGAATGGCGTTGGAAGTCCGCTAATTGCTGTTGTGCCACTAAAATTTAAAACATTGCCAGTCAGTGTTATTCCACTCCCCGTTGTAGAAGCAAGAAGTATGGAAGAACCAACAATGCTTAGTGGATATCCTGTTGCTCCACCTACCTCCGACGAATAAATAGAACCCATATTATTGTTGTAATTGAAGAATAACTTACCTGTGTTTAATGGATTTGAATCTTTTACGCCCAAATAAGTAGTAAATATTTTGTTTCCTGTTATAGTCTGGTCTCCCGTTAGTTTAACGACTGCGGTGTCGAGAGCCGAAACATCTATACCAACAACATTACCGACATTTGTTATGTTAAATCCTCCCATATTTAAATTTCCAAACATCATAGTGAGACCATCCAATCTAAGAAAAGGTGAAGCAACATTTCTCAATTGTCCTGTGCTATAAATGAGCAGTTGGTTATCGGCGGGTGTTCCTGTAATTAAAACATCGCTGTGTGTATTAATTGAACCATCCGCGGACACTTTATCATTATTATCTTCGTGCTCAGATATCCAAGTATCAACATCTTTCGTATTTAATAAATTAAATCCTGTTATATTCAAATTACCGCCCATACTAATATTGCCGAATTCATCAACATTTATTAGAAAAGTTTTATTTACCCAGTTTATTGAGTTATATGTTAGATAACTATTCATTGCCACTGGTGCTGTAATGACTACATCAGAGAGTGTGTCAATTGAACCAAGGGCTGTATTCTTCCATTTGCCTTCTACATCGTTGTAAGTTAAGTATTGCCCGCTCGCTTGTGCAAATATGTTTGTGTCTATCAAATTGTATAAACTTGTTTGGTGCGGATTAGAAGTATTAGAGCGGTGTTGAGTTGAGGCTTTGACTTCGTCATTATCCCTTACTCGTTGCTCTGTGTAGTATAAACGGCTTCCTTCTTTGATATCCGTAGTTGATTTTAAAGCGAGACGTGTGTCAAAGCGGTTATCAGTGTAATAAAGATTTATCGGGTTGGCATCTTCTGGCACTCTGTCTGTGTTTAAGCCCACTATGTTGGTATTGGTTAAGTCTAAGTTAAGTATATTTAGACTATCAACAGCCAACTCATTAAGGCCAAGTAATGATTTATATTGCGACATAGATATTTTAGAATTGCGCTTCGTGCTGTCGCACTCTCGCTATGGATTCAACTTGTTGAATCTATATTCTAAAACATCGGAAAAAATTTGAAGAAAAAATTAATTGGAAACGATGTTTTGTGGTGACGAAGTCAGAACAAAATATCAAGTATTTATTTAATTATTTAAAAAATACTAAAATATATTAATCTTAGTATAAATGCCGTCTCCCGAAGCAAGTCGTAAGAATTGGGGTAAGGCTGTGGAAAGTATTAAGAGCAAAAAGCAACATAAGGTTGAAATAGCAAAAGAGAAATTAGCAAAGTGTAGAAAGGCTTATGTAGGTGATGATGAAGAGATGGAGGAAAAGATAAACTGCATGGCGGAAATTGGTGTTGCTAATGATATCATTAATGGAAAAGACCAAGATGATACACCAGAAGAAAGCAGTGATAGCGATGAAGAATGTGATTTTACTGATATCATTGCTGAAAAGATGGCTAAAATGAAAATAAGGAGAAAGAAAGCGGAAGCAAAGAAGAAAGTAAGTAAAAAGCCTGTGCCTGAGCCTGAACCTGATGATAGCGAAAGCGAAAGTGAAGAAAGCGAAGAAGAACCAGTAAAGAAAGGTAAAGGTAAAAAGTCAAACATATCAGTTAATGTTTATAATCAAGCAGAAAAGCCAAGCAAAAAGGAAAAAAAATAATGAAATAGATAGAGTGTTTTTAAAATTTTAATGATATATCATGGACTATAAACATGGTCAGCAACAACAACAAGAAACTCCTGAGCAGACAGAGCGGAAAGAAAAACTTGAAGAAGTGGCCGAAATACATTTTCAATCAAAGCCCGCTAAGATATGGAACACGATAACCTCACCAGAAGCAAAACCACTAAGTCAAGTATTTATTGATTTAATGGATATGTCAAAGGTGGCGACAAAGAAAGGTAATCCTAACTATCATTTTGGATTAGTTGCTATTGATGTATATAGCCGTCGTGGGTGGATTGAGCCAGTCAAAAATAAAACAACTGGTTTATGTCTTAGAAGGATTTAAAAAAATATTTACAAAAAAAGTTACTGAAAGAATTACTTCAGATAATAGTGGTGAGTTTAAGGGACAAGTCAGTGAATATTTCAGACAAAATAATATTGAACATAGAACTGTCCAAGTAGGTGACCACAGAACAATGGGTATAATTGATAGATTTATTAGAACAATACGAAATGAATTAAACTTAATATGGGAATTTAATGAAAATTTTCAATGGGTTCCTATTATTCATGAGGTTGTTGATGCTTATAATAAAACATATCATACAACAATTAAAGCAGTTCTGATTAATGTTTTTGAAGGAACCGAAAAGAACACTCAGGAAATCTACAGAAATCCTTTAATTAATGAATTCCCTAAAGGAACAAGAGTAAGAAAGGAATTAGAAAGAACTATTTTTTCTAAAGGGGACAAGCAATTCAGTAAAACTATATTCAAGGTTAAGGGCCGAAAAGGCTTCAAAGTTATACTCAGTGAAGAGGACTTAGTCCGACCGTCAGAATTATTAAAGACTAATGTTGAAGAGCACCATAAAGAAGAAGGACCGAAAGAGCAATTATCGGACAAAGTAAAACAAATTACTAAAGAGAAAAAAAATATTAATTTATTAAGATCATTGGATGTAAAACCGGAAAACATACGGAGCAGTGCTAGAATTAAAAAGAAAGTTGAAAAATTAGATATTTAATAAAAAATAAATTAAAACGAAACATTTAGCATAACTTTTTCATGTCGGTCCGTATTTGTTTAACATAGCATTAATATAGACTGACATGAAAAAGATAGTTTTTTTATTAAGCAACCTGAGTAGCACTGTAAGTAGTTCGAACAGCCCTGCCGAAATGTGAAACAATTTCGGCCACGTTAGGCCACGACCTGACCATGATGAATGAATCTGGCTCGCCATTATTACCGACCAAAACAATTACATGGTTAGAAATTTCCGTAGGTGGAGTTCGATAACCCCACACAATTACAGGAACAGAATTCGGTCTTGCAGTGTCTGACCAATTCGCCACACCCGCCTCCCTGTTGATTACAACATGGACTTCACTAATTCTGATGACTACATTACGACTGCCGACAGGACGCCCGCCTTTCTTGGCCCCTTTTTTACGACCACCCCTTGGTACATTCCAATCAGGGGGCTGAATTGCTACATTATTTACCCCTTCAATTACTTCCTAATCGAACAAGATAACGAAAAAAAAAAACAACAGAAGAAATGATTACCTCAACTGCTGGGTCTGGGACTTTTTTTTCCTCTGCTTGCTACACATAAACATAAATGAAATTAGTTGATATGGAGTAAATTACCTCATCTGCTTGCTCCTCTTCAGGCTCGTTGTCCGACATCCTACAACACGCAAAAACAGCAAGGGTTTGGTCTTCTTTAGTGACTTTTTTCTTTCTGAAAAAGTTGACAACTGACAAAAAAAGCACAAGGTAAAAAACTCTTCTACACAATTGGCTACAATTTTTGACTGATAGAAATTCTGGTGAAAAAATCCATACAAGAAAAAATCGGAAAAAATAAGGCGGGCTGAACAAATTGGTAATAGACAATGAAATTTTGGAAATTTCAAACATATTTTTTTTCTTGCCGTCGCCACGGCACCAACGCACTAGCGCGCTGGTGCAGTGGTGCAGAATTTGATAATGAGCGAAAGTCTTATCACGAAAGGAGACAGGACGAAGGAGGATTGGATAGAGATTTATGAGACAAATAGAAGAGGGAGAGACCAACTGAAGAAAGACAAAATAATAACCCAAGAAAGAGTAAATAAAATTGACAGGGAAATTGATTTGTTAATTGAAAAAAAACAACCAGACTTGGTAAAGTTGTCCGCCATTGATATTATGCTAAAAAGACTTGACAAAGAGAGCAACAACATTGAAATTAACAGATTGGCACGACAAAAGAGAAGACTTAAGCAGGTAAAAAAAGAAAAAGAACTGACATTATTTTATAGTTGGAGGAAAGAAAATAGAAAAGAATTTGGATTTGAGGTTCAGAATAAAATTTTTGACGGAATTGATAAAGAGGGGCTTACATTCAATAAATCACTCATAAAATACATTGCTTACAACAAACAAAATGAAAGCAACGTAATGAGGGTTGAAAGTCAAAATGATTTGTTGGCAAATGTAAGAAATAATTTAGATTTGTAAAAGAGTGGTCATGACCACTAACTCCTTTTGCGTATAGGAGTATAAACTAGTGCGCATTCAATTTTTAAAAAAAACTGGGCAAAAGCCCTCTTCATTTCAAATGAATTTTATCTACCATACTTGTTTGTGTGTGGTAGGCTAAGAATACTGGAGAAGACTTCAAAAAGGTAATTTAATAATAATTATTTAAAGGTAGCCGTTTTTCTTTCTTTTGTCTGTCTGTATTTGTTATAAATAGGTAGTGGAAATAATGGATAACGGCTCTTAGTGAGGTTTCTGTGATGAAACTGCACTGAAAAAGTGTCCTGAAGTGCGACCCTATACTACTTACTTGCAAAAATCCTTGTGCGCCTTAGACTCACCTTCTAATCCGCACGTTGGTGCGTCTTGCAACAATAAAAGACCCAGTTGCAGCCCTTGCACCTAAACATGGGATGCATTAAATCCTCCATCATGTCGCAGTACTCACAGGTTCGTGGTGGTATTGGGCGTGAGCGGGGCATGTCACAGAGATATATACCTGGTGGCTGATAGCCAACGCAATTTTGACAGAAGCCCACCATGGTCTGCCCATGCTTCGGGAAGACGTTGAACCCCAGCCTAACACTCCAATACTCAATCTCCATTATCGTGGCGTGGTTGAAGCAAAAGTGTACGTCCATGTACGAATACCACGGCCCGTCTACTAATGTAGGATGCGAACTCGATCCGGTTGTGAGTAGCATCTCGTCTGTTATTGCATTTAATGCACATGTAACTCCTAAACGCGTATCTGGTCTAACTCTAACGTCCCCCACGGGTCTTCTTACTTCCAATTTTCCTTCTCCTACCACTGGTTCCGGTACCGTAAAGTGTACCAACCACGACAACGTGGGTATGCTACCCGCTATCTTCTCGCTCGCATACCACGGTTCCTCTCTGGGGCCATCATGCCTACTTATGAACCACAGTACACACACATGCAAAAAATTATCATGGAAGACACATACAATGCATGACCACACTCACTACATCATTTGTTGCTTACTTATGTACATATTCCGTGCATGTATGATGTATGTATGTGTGTGTATATGTGTGTGTGCTGCTGCTTCTTCTTCTTCTTTCTTCTTCTTCTTCTTCTTCTTCTTCTCCTTCTTCTTCTTCTTCTTCTTCTTCTTCTTCTCTCTCTCTCTTCGTTCTAAGCCTTCCTTTCTTGCTTTCAACCCCCCCCCCTCCTTCTACCCTTCCCCACCCCCTCCCCTTGTCTCTCTTTCTCTCTCTCTCTTTCTCTCTCTCTCTCTCTCTTC
>WBZZ01007033.1:62500-90000 GCA_019918135.1 Paulinella micropora | reverse complement strand
GAAGGCCCCAAAAGGAAGTCCCTACTACCCGCACAGTGTCGGGTACCTTGCAGGAAATCAACTACAAATGATTGATCTTCCCTGCATGAGAGCTCCACGAGACTGGGTAGGCCTGCATGGAGGTACTCACAGGGGTTAATAATAATAATAATCATAATAATAATAATAGTAATAATAATAATAAAATGATGTGTCTCCTGCCAATTGCTGAGCCAAAAGGCCATGTGCATCCAGTCCTCCATTCCATAAGGAAAGTCTCCACACCAATCGGTGGAATAAAGGAAGTGACGGCATAGAACATTACTCTAGGAGCTTTATACCAATCAGCCCATTGAAAAGGACCAATGGCCTATGTACTGCCTAAATAATAATAATAATAATAATAATAATAATAATAATAATAATAATAATAATAATAATAATAATAATAATAATAATAATAGTGCTTCTCTGTCAATGGCTGATGCATTTCTGCACATGCGCCTCCATCGTCTCACCCGTGAGGGGAGTACGAAGAATTAACGATAAGCTCTAATGACACCCCCGCAAGGGCAGTTCCAACACTTCCAGACGGGCCGGTATGTTCAATGAAAATACTGGTCCAGACGGATCGGTATGTTCAATGAAAATACTGGTGGCACCGACGGGAATCGAACTGGCGACAGGGCCCAGATGGTAGAACTTGACCACTGGGCTATCACGGTGTCCATAATAATAATAATAATAATAATAATAATAATAATAATAATAATAATAATAATAATAATAATAATAATAATAATAATAATAATAATAAAATTTATTAACTGATATCTTTCGAAACCACCACCTTGATAGACAAAAACCTTGAAACAAATTTCCTATTATTAGCAAACTTGAAGTGTGTGTATTGTTCACGCATGAAATGTTCTTCGAGCTCCTTCACCACTTGGGGGGGAATTTTCCCCTTTAACACCCGCCCTGCTTCAGTTGTTGCTTTCAACTTGGGAAATAAGTACACAACATCGTCCAAGTCAATCCATGTTTGCTCGCCCCTGCTGCCAAAGGTGTCGTCTAATTTCCAAATTTTGTCTTTTTGCTTAGTCTTAACCTGAACAGCAGGGTAGTGGCGTTTGCAAGCTTTCAAGCACAGTCAAAACTTTGGCATCCGGGAAGCACTTCAAAATGTGCACTGGAAGCTCACCTAGCTTGATATTTTTCTGTTGCCATCTCGGGTCTGCGTTGGCTGCAAGCTCGTAGCAGAACAGGTGATTGCCTTCAATAGTTGCCACTGCACATCCACCTTTTCCAACCAAGTCCTGCATGTTAATTTTGGCAAGTTTGTCCCCTCTGGGGGGCTTTTTGTAAGGTAAAAAACGCTCTTCCTCTTCCACTGTGGAAAGAGCGACTTTGGCATATTCTAGCTTTACTTTTTCCAACTTGCCATGCACTGATGCAAAGTGCGATACAAAAACACTCTTAGGAATTTTGCACCTTTTCATGAGACCCTCTGGCGACAACTTTCCCTCTAACCTGCTAGGCGTGCTGGTGAAATCGTACCCACACGTAGTTAAAAAGTTTGCGAACCTTGCGTTGGTCCAAGGGACCAGCTGTGGGGGGATAACTCTTATCTTTGACGCAGCCCCCCATCCTCGCTGAACTCGAAGGGGTTTACCAAACCCCTGCGAATGCTGAAAGCAACATAATCTTCCAACGTCTCATCTTGCTTCAATATATGTGCCGCTGCATAAATGAGCAACAACAACAACAACAATAACAACAAGAACAAAAAGAACAACAAGAACAACAACAACAACAACAACAACCACAACAACGCAACAACAACAACGAGTGTGTGTGCTTGTGTGTGTGTGTGTGTGTGTGTGTGTACCTCTAGTGGGTCAAACTTCGGCTTTTTCGGACCCACCACCTCAAACCGATCCGCGGCTTGGGCAGATCGCTGTTGAAGAGATCTACGAGCTGCCGCCTCACGAAATTGAGGAGGGGAATTTGAGTGTAAATAACGAATATACTTTTATTGTGAATGGGGAACAGGTACCGGCAAACGAAGTCCCGGTACAAGAGCCGGCAAACAAGAAACAGAACGTTGGCGAACAGCCTCAGCCCCAGAAGAGATGCGCACATATCGACATCAACGGTGTCTGCGCCTTTTACGATTCCCCTTGGTGATGTCTGATTATGCAGATACGGGCGCACCGACCGACGCAAAGCCAACCAACGCGATGGCGACGGAGATGAGGGTACCTTCGCCAATGAATTGTGATGAATCTGATTTGTGGCTGGAGTCGGTGCCGGTGCTCACAAGAGCGGTGACGGATTTCCGCAAGGAGCCCTTATACGGAAACGTCACCGAGAAGTACGTCAAGAGTGTGGTGGACAAGGATGTAAATAAACACAAGGATGTAAATAAACACATCAAGGTACTGTTCGACCACAATGTGACTGACACAAAAAAACTTATTGTAAATGATTTAGACTACCGGCGGCACGGACGTGTGGATCGAGGGACAGGCGCGAGGCCAGACGGAGGTCTGGAAGAAGCACTGGGTTGCGAACGCGACGGCGTAGTTGCCTTAGCAATCGACGACGATGAATCGAGGGTACCGTCTGATCAGGATGACGATGATCTCAGTGACACTGTTGTTTTACCTGTCAGGCCGACACCGAATTTGTGAGTATAACGGCTGTTACGGCTACAAGTTTGACACCATCAACGATAGGTGGGTCGGAGACATTGGGTGTCGTGAGGCAGGAAGAAAAGAGTGAGCAGAAAGAACAGAAACAAACAGAGGCAGAACGAGAGTCAGTGACAGCATATGGGGTACTAGTAAATCCCCATATGGACAATGAGTCCTTTTCGAATTTGCGACCGACAGAGTTGCAGTGGGAGTCACTGACCAGAGAACAGAAAATTGACGAGAATGATTTTCGCACAAAATTGAATATGTGGGTTTTTACAAAAAAAATTGTACAGACGGATTGGGGACCCGTGTGGGTTTCCAGTGCCACCATGACATTGGCCTGCTTCATGGCGTTTGGACGCCCCGATCAACTCTATTATCATTATGGTGTGTTATTGTTTTTGGTACCGATTGTCTTTCTTTATGAGTGTTTGATGAAATACATGCAAACAAAACACACAACAATCATACACAACACAGTCCCTATCAAACGCAATGATGTCTGACCTTGGGGGGATGACACTGCAACGTCACTATGCGACGCAAGGACGGAAACATGTCGGCCGGTTTGTACAGTTACTACCTCCACTCCCTTGCCCTCCAGATCTCGCACTACAAGCCACAAACCAACAAAAGCACATATGTAACACAGTGCAGCTGTTACATGCAAGAAAAATAGATCACATGCAACACACACACTCTACTTACACACAGTTCCAACATAAAAACAGAAACAGAAACAGACACAAAACAGAGGGAAAGATCATGCATGCAATCACCTAAATCTGTCTGAGCTTTCCTAGAAGATTTCTCTACCAATTTCCTACATAACAGACACAGAAGATATGATGTATGTATAGAAACAAACAAAAACAAGCACTACAGCTCCAAGCAATTTAGGGTAAAGAAAAATGGACTTACTGCTGTTGTCGGTATGCTTTTTTTGCAGCGGATAGAGCTCTTGCTTTTTCAAGATTGGCTCTACCAGCTGCTGTCCTTTTTTTTTCTGCTTTTCCCAAGTAGGAACACCTAATTGGCGCCTTTTGGTTCAACCTTACTTTTCTTTTGCACAGTCGGTAATATATTGCCGGTTTTTCAGGTACGGATGGAAGTTTCATGATGGGAAATACAAAAAAAAAAACCGGGCCGCTGCCACCAACATCATGTCGGAGGTCAAGTACTTCAAAGCAGGTAAATTATCACACATCGTTTCAAGCAAAAGGAAGCATGACACAAGTGTTTTCATCAGAAAGCTTAGTCTGCCTCGTTCTTGAAATCCTTGTTTTCAACTACAATTTTCACTTTTCAGTACATAGCAAGTATGGTGTTTTTAACTGAAAAATGCTGTTTGCATGATGCAATCTGCACTCATTTTTACGCACAAGTGCACAAATGAATTCACATATTATGTTGAGTAATCCTGCCTAAGGGCTTTTTTAGACTAGTACGGTGGAAAATGAAAACTAGGAAAACATAGGTCGAAAATTAGTTTGTCAAAATTCAGAACATACTCTGGAACACAGCAATACCTTTTATACACTGAAAAACAAAACCTACTGCAGACCATTCCCAATAAAAACATTGAATTCTGTGCAAACAGCACTTCACAATCTTAAATATTAAATGAGTTTACCTGCTTTGAAGTTGATGGGGGCTCTAACAACCACTAGAACTTACATATGAGCGACATTCAAGTTAACACACTTTCGATCAAGATTTATATTAAAAAAATTCTATCTTATAAAAAGTTCTATCTTATAAAAAGTTCTGTCTTATATGTATAAAAAAATATAATTGCTTAAATTTTTTTGAAAAGTCATATCATTTTTTGATCTGACTTTTCAACAAGTTTAAAGCAATCATCTTTTTTATACATATAACTTTTTTAATACTTATAACTTTTTTCATACTTATAAAAATAAATTTTTTATAATAATAATTGTTTTCATACTCAAAACTTTATATATATATATTATATAGGAGAAAGAAGAAAGAGAAAGAGGAAAGAGAGAAGAGACTCTCAAGGAGAAAGCTAAGGAGAAAGTTTCAATTTTTTAATAAATAAAACTTTATGTAAACTTGAATTCTGAAGTATAAGTGACTCTCAGAAGTTATTCAGTAAGATGAACTTTTTGGCTGAGCCGACTTTTTTAGATAGGTTTGGAGTGTGCAATCGCCCGCATGGAAATTATCATACACGGGGGGGGGGGGGGGCACCTACGCCAACTGTTACGATAGTAGGATATTTAATAAACAGATAACTGTTACTAACGATATGAAGACTGAGGAATACCTAAAGTAGGGACTCCGTAATCTCCAGACCAAGGATTAACCGACAGACCGAAACGATCAGTATTACCATTATATAACGGGTGGGCCGGCATAATCCCTTCTCCCCCCCGAGCGCGCTCGCCAGTATGCGCGCGAGGAATCGAACTGACGCCCCCGCCGACCAACCACGTGATAAAATGCAAATACGAACCTGAATGACGGTCGACGCCGTACCCGTATTAACAAATTAAACAAAATTATAGGTTGGGCCAAACGCCAACACTTACATTATGTAAAATTTTAGTTAATTTCCCGTTGCGCCCTTTGTCGCCTGTATCGGTTTCCGCCACCGCGCGCCTGAAAATGCACCCCCCCCCCCTCTGTTGAGACCACAACTTGCCCTTTATCCTCCATTCCTTGTAACCGGCCCCTAGTCACTCAATGTCCCCCTGACCTAGTGTCGGTCTATACTATCCTAGGAGAGTCTTCCCTTCCCGCTTCCGCGACTCCGTTGAATCCGCCTGTCCAATGCTTACCCAGCCGTGCCAGCGTTCGATCGATATCCATATGTTGTTGCCATTCCTCGTGCTCTGACGCAGCTGTCGTCTGGTTCCCGCCGTATCCAACATGTTAGAGCCGCCCCCGTCTCGGTCACGCCGAATCCCGCTCGTCGAAGCCGCCCCCGTCTCGGTCACGACGAATTCCACTTGTTGAAGCCGCCCCCGTCTCGGTCACGCCGAATCCCACTTGTTGAAGCCGCCCTCGTCTCGGTCACGCCGAATCCCACTTTTTGAAGCCACCCCCGTCTCGGTCACGCCGAATCCCACTTGTTGAAGCCGCCCCCGTCTCGGTCACGCCGAATCCCACTTGTTGAAGCCGCCCCCGTCTCGGTCACGCCGACTCCCACTTGTTGAAGCCGCCCCCGTCTCGGTCACGCCGAATCCCACTTGTTGAAGCCGCCCCCGTCTCGGTCACGCCGAATCCCACTGTAACTCGAACTGATACTTCTGGCTGTTAATAGCCTCGAAATGCCCTTTCATATGTCGGTGCGCTGTAGTCCCGGTCGCCCAGCCCAGAGGTAACGTAGGCAAGGAAAGGCTCCCCCGGACCTTTGCTACCCCCACCAAGGCCCCTCCGGCACTGAAACGCCATGCTTGAAACGAACCTGAGTGCTAATAACACGAATTATATACACACCCCCTCATCTACTCATCACTCCATCCCTTCTCCACCAAAAAAGGTCCATGTCCCCTTTTGATCCCCTTCGCAGCCCCCTCTGAAAGATGTTTGCACTCTGGTGCCCCCCCCTCACCCGAGTGTCAGAGTTGCCGCTTGCCCGTTGTCCCTTTTCTCTTCCTTCTCATCATCTTTCTTCTTCATCTTTCTTCTTCATCTTTCTCATCTCTGCCCCGCGCCCTCTCCCCTCTCACTATCATATCCTCTAACTATATCATCCACCCCCCAGCCCCCCCCCTGCTATCCTATCCATCCTATTGACTATCCCTATTTGCTATCCCCTGTCTTGCTCCCCCTCGCTATTCTACCCCTCCCTCCCCCTCGCTATTCTACCCCTCTCTATCTAAACTGGATTAATCAATATGCATTATTCCCCCGTTCAACCCGTATGTCCCCTTCACCCGTTGTTATCTGAAGAATATATAAAGTTCCATATCATCGCTCGTCACAGAGCGGAAAGAAAAAGAATAAACTCTTGTGTCAGGCCGCTCCCCAGTTTCCCCCATGAGCCTATCAGGCATAAGACATGTTTGTCATTCATTTCCCGATGTCCGCTATGCCCGATATGTCAGTCTGATATATTTCCCCCATCTCACCGTAAAGTCACATGATATTACATATTCCTATACCCGTGAGCCTGAATGATATAATAATCTTCCCGGATTTGTATATATATAACCCGCGTCGTCACAATGTGTACATCGTTGGTATAAAATGCATGTCGCATGCCCGTCACCGTACCTGTGAATGTAAAAGTATACCGCTCCCCCTCCCTCATCTTCAATCATCTTCGAACTCTTATGTCAGTCATATTCTCATCACCCCCTTATAAAGCCCCTCAATTCATTTATACCGTTATCACCCTCTCATATACCCGCAAGTCATATAAGTCACTATTACCCATCATATACCCGCAAGTCATATAAGTCACTATTACCCATCATATACCCGCAAGTCATATAAGTCACTGTCACCCATCATATACCCGCAAGTCATATAAGTCACTATTACCCATCATATACCCGCAATTCGGTAGTACCGTCATCACCCCGTCATGTGCCCGCGGTTCGTATTCTTCTCATCTCGTCATTTCTCATCTTCTTTCTCATTTTTCATCTTTCTCCATTCCTATTCTAACCTCTCACTCGTCACCCATTCATCACCCCCGTCCTCGTTGTGCCCGTCCTCTTGCCCGAGTCATCCGACCACCCGTCGTAGGCCGCTTCTCGCCTCTTGATCCAACCGGCGCCGGTGGAGCGCCGATAATATCGAAAGGCAATCCCTCCGCATCTATCTCGTCCCAAATCTGTGCCGGTATCCGCCTCTCTTCCGTGAGGTCGAACGGTACATTCAGCACCAACCGCGGTCTCGTCTGAATGGTGTATGGGATACGATCCTCGTCGTCCAACTTGATGGTGGCATCCCACGTTTCCCGCTTCTTCCCCGTCTTTTCCAGAAAAACCGGATCAAACCGCCGCATCTTTTCCTCCGCTACCTCGTCACTACTCCTCCAAAACTGCATCACCGGCGTTATGCCCTTCCCCGCCTTATGTCGTGACGTCCCCCCCTGACTTAGAACCCTCAGGACATAAAAGTCGTCCTATGTGTCATCGCTTACCTCTTTCGCCGCCGGCGTCATGCCCGTCTTCCATTTTATCTCATCGATCTCCGCCGCTTTTTCCACCCACAGGCCTCGCTTGTTTTTGATCCCCAAGTGCCCCTCCGGTGCCTCTGGCCTCGATGGCCCCCCTGTACCTTGCTTGTCTTGACCCCCTTGTGCTCCCACGTCTTTCTCCTCTGCTTCCCCCTCTTTACCTTGTATTCCTCCCTCCTCCCGTTTCTTGTCCTCCTCTCTCCGCTTTTCCTCATCTCACTTTTGCTTATGTGAGACCCTCTCGTGTGAACCCGTCTCCAATTCCTCTGTTGCGCCTTGCAATCTTTTCTTCTCCTCCGCATCCTGTTCGAACGTCACCTCCTCCCTCAGCCTCGCAATCTCCTCCGCCCTCTGCGTCCGTGTCAACAACGGCCGTGGGTTTCCAAATTGATCCGCCGTCCGCTCCAAGGCATCCTGCCCCGTTTCGTAATCCAACAAGTAAGGCGAGAACTTGACCAATCGCCGAACGTGGACTATCTGTTCCTTTTTCGTCCGCTGGTGTCTGATCTTATACTTGTAGGCCACGGTTTGTTTCATAATCTGATACGGACCCTGCCATTTCTCATAGAGCTTTGTCGAGACCCCCACTGGAACGTTTGGGCAGTATAGCAGCACTGTATCCCCCTCCCGGAATTCCACGTGTTTATATTTCTGTTGGCCCTTCTCGTCCTCCGTCCGCATTGCCGCCTCCTGATGTTTAGTCACAATTTGTTCCGCTTCCGCTAGGGCCCGTAATCTCACTACCATCAGCTCCAACGGCTGATACAATGCCTTGTGTTGCATCACGTCCTGTGGAGTAGTTAAAACCTTGCCAAACATCATCTGATGTGGGCACAGTCTAGCCCTGCCCCTCAAAGACGAAGAACCCAGATTGTTCACCGCAAAGGTAAACGCTTGCAATGCCTCTGGCCATTGGTTTGCCCGTTCTGACAATATATCTTCAAGGACGCCTTCAGCGTACGATGCATCCTCTCTATCTTCCCGTTAGCCATAGGGTTATATGCCGTGACATAATCCCACCGAAACCCGTAGTATGCACTGAGCTCGTTCGACACCCACTTTATAAAAGAGCTTCCTCTGTCCAGTATGATCTTCCTCGGCACCCCGATCCGGCTGAATACGTTGTCAATCAATGCTTTGGCCGTCGTCTCCTTGGTGTCGTCAGCCATGGGAACCGCAATCACGTAGTTAGAGGCCCGATCAATAATCGTGAGGATATACTTGTATCCACCCTCCCCCGCTTCCGGTAAAGGCCCGACGTAATCGATGTGAATCGTGTCAAATATATCCAGTGTTATGTCCTACTGCCACAGTAGCCCCTTGTTCGCGTCGTAGACCGTCTTCGCCCTCTGACATGGCCCACATCCCGAAATGAAACTCTTGATGTCCTTATCCATCGTGTCCCAATAGAACCGTCGAGTCATAGACCACCTCATCCTATCCAGCCCCGGGTGACTCTGTAAAGGGCAGTTGTGTGCCCCTATCAGAATCGCGTACCGTAACGCTGCCGGCACCCATACCACCCACCGTTCCGGATCGTCCTTGTTCTTGGCCCCGCTCCCAAAATACCAGATTAGCCCGTCCGAGTAAGTGTACTTCTCCTTCCGCCACTTTATGTCCCCATCCGCCGAAATCCCCGTCGGGTTCTCGTGGTGCGCAATAACCTCTTCCACTCCTGTCTCTCGTGAGCTTGCGGAACATGTCCACCGACGCAAACTTGATGTCAGTCTTGTTTTCCAATTCCAAGGATACCCGGCTTGGGTGTATGTCCCGCAACATAAGCCTAAGTTTCGGCTTCGCCTCCGTTTGACCCGCTGCCGCTTCCGCCTTCGTCGGGATCACAATGTTCCCCACCATGGGTATGGTTCGCCGCGGAAAAGATTTCAAATCCCCCACCTCGTCCTCTGTTTGCCCCCCCTGGACCGCCTCCTTCCACATTTCTTCCTCATATCCCTTTCGCGCATCTTCCAACCCGTGTTATTCACAACAATCCACCGAGTGTTCGTGAGCCGCTTCATAAAACCGCACCATGAGCCGCTTCGTAAAACCACACATCCTCCCTCTGCGCCTCCTTCCTATTCATATGCATTTCCGCTACCTTCGTCACATAATCCATACCGTTGATGGGTTTCCAGTCGTCGAAATTCGCCCTCTGCTCCTCCTCTTCCAAATCCATCTTTCCCAAGACCGTCAAAACCGCTGCAGCCGTCTTGAAATGAAACCGCGTCAGGTTCATGCCACTCTTCTTCTCCGCGTCGTATACTGGTTTCAGTGCGAAGACACTATAACTCTGCTGTTGCGCCCGTACATCCTTGTCGTCCGCCACCGCCTCCTCCTTCTTTTCTTTCGCGTTGTCGTCCTCCGGCGCACCCCCAGCCCTTGACTGGTAGTCCGCACGATAGTTCTCCTTACCCGATATGAATTCAATCGTGAAGTCATATTCGGATAGCTCCAACTGCCATCTTGCCAACCTACCCGTGTGATCCTGCGACATCGACCACTGTAGGTTGTTGCAATCCGACCGCACCGTCGTCCCCTTTGCCCCCCACAGATAGTCACGTAGTTTCTTGAAACCCCAGACTATGGCCAATGCCTCCCTCTGCCGCGTGCAGTATTGTTGTTCTGCCCGTGTCATTCGCCGGCTCAGAAACATCACCGGCCTCAAACGCCCTTCGTCATCCCTCTGTTGCAGAACCCCTCCTATCGCATATGCCGATGTATCCGTGTCGAGTATGAAACTCTTGTTGAAATTGTGAAGCTGCAAAACCGTACCCCCTTCGCTCCATGGGTCCATCAAGATATGTGTCCTTAGTGTTTCAACCGCCTTGTGAACCGCTGGTGGCCACGTACTCCCCGCACCGCACTTGCCCTCTTTCATGAACAACCGTATTGGTTCCGCGATCTTTGCGAATCCCGGTATGAATTCACTATAGTATTGCGCCAAGGACACAAAGGAGTGTAAATCGGATCTCGTCGCAGGAAGAGGCATAGCCGCAAGCGCCTCTCGCTTCTTCCTCGCAATCGAACACGTCCCGTTCTCGATGTCGTACCCCAGATACTGTATCCGCTTCTGTAAGAAGTGGCACTTCTTGGCATTCAACTGGAATCCGAACGCCTTGATCCGTCTCATGATGTCCCGCAAATGTTGTATGTGTTCCTCTACCGAATTCGAGAAAATGACCACATCATCCAAATACGCGAAGGCGTATCCCGTCGTATCCCCGTATTTCTCCGCAAACTCCGCGTCTCGGAAATTCGCACCCAGCATCTTCGTCATCGCCTGCTGAAATATGCCCGGTGCCACCTTCAGCCCCATCGGCAGAAACTTTCACACGTAGGTTGTCATCCCCATCATGAATACCGTTAGGTAGCGGCTTTCCTGCGCTAACGGAATCTGCCATAATCCGCACTTCAAATCCAACGTCGAGTATATCTTCGCCTTCTGCAACACTCTATTCCCCTCCTCACGTCTGGCACCGATGTCTCTATCTTCTTGATGATTTCGTTTATTCTCCAATAGTTGATACACATCCGCAACGTTCCGTCTGGTTTCGGCGCCATGCGTACCGGAGACGCATACTCCGATAGCCGCGCCTCGATCAATCCCTTTTCCAAAAGTTCCGCCGTCATCTCCCTCGCAATCCGATCCTCATGATGGCTTAACCGCGAAGGCCGTCCTATCCCCGGTACCTCTTGCCCCATCTCTCGTTCGAAAACCGCCACGTGGCTTGTCACCGATCCCCCCTCCAAAGGGTCGAAAGCTTGGATGTTGTCTTCCATGACCCCCATAGTCGCAACCTTATCTCTGAAGTGCCCTCCCATGTCTCCGACTGTTCCTGTAACGCCTGTCTCGCCTTATCCGTCTCCTCCTTGATCTGCTCCTCTGTTGCTTGCCCCTGTATGTCATCCACTGCTATCTCTGCTCCGTCCCAGTCTAAACCCTCCCTCGACCGATATAAGGTTGGTGTCTTCCGCTCTTGATCCGCGAATCGAATCTTGCCAGTTGGTCCATCATCATAGCATACTGAATGGTGTCTGTCCTGTGATATACCCCGGATATGTGCGTAAATGCCTCGTCCCGAATGGAAGCCAAATCCCGATCCAGAAGTTCCTCTCGGTACCGCCTAGCCATCTTCCTCGAACCGAGTCGGCAAGCCACTATCAACTTCTGTGTGCGACTCGGGATCGGTATCGGGTCCGCGATTAGAAAATCTTCCACATCGTACCACCACATCTCCGTTCTCCTTCCCACCGGAAACATAATCGTGAAATCCCCAAGTGAAAAGCAGATTTTTCAATGTCTTCTTGATCTGGGACACCGAATCCGCTACCATAGGTTGGCTTCCCCACCGCTCCTGTAGGAAGTTCAAAATCTCCTCCTTGGCCTGGCTAGGCTTGCCCGCATTGCATACTACATATTGTGCCATAGGCACACCCGTGTATCCATTTCCTTATGTTGGTATCCCAAGTCTCGCCCGTGTTTCGGAAAACCGTCCGAGTCCTCCTCCCTCTGTTTCCGGAAATACTCCAACCTCGTGTCGACCAGAGCAACGATTCTTGCCATCGTCCACTCATCTTCCGACTCGCTCTCCTCTTCCTCTTCCTCGTGTTCTCCAATTGCAGAAACCTCCTGCTCCGCTGCCTTGTCCTCCTCTCCCTTCTCAATCTCTACCCGTGCCGCCCTGAAATCGTTCGCCACCCATGCCCCCGGTATGTCTCCTTGTCCCTCCTCTGAGTCGTATTGCACCACTCGATACACTGGAGCGTTTTCTCCCCGTCCATACCGTACCTCTTCTCTGTGACAGTCGATGTGAGTGTGCATACGCTTCAGCGCGTCAAAACTCCACAGGAGTCTCCCTGTATATGCAGGAACGACCCAGAACCTGTGCGTATATGTATTCCCCCCCTCCAGATCAAACGCCAGCAGTATCGTGCCCGTCATCGCCGTTGTACCCGACACCCCCTTGACCCAACCCCGTGTCGCCCGAAACCGCTCCTTGAACCATGGTTGTTGCCAGTATTTGTCCAAAAAGTGTTTTCCGATGACGCTGATGGCCGCCATGGTATCGTTGCCGATGACCACATCCCCTCCTAAACTCCTTAATTTGACCCGAGTATACGCCAGTGGGAGATTTGATCTTTTAATTTGACTAACCGACGGCGTCACTCGCATCGCCTCATGCCTCTGACTCACCTTCCAGTTTGTCTCCAGCAATTGTCGTTCTCGCGCTCGTGTCCTCTCTCTCTCTCTCTCTCTCTCTGTCGTCTCGCTTCTTTTCCTCTGCCACCCTCTCTCCTTCACTTCTCTCCCGCTCCCCTTCCAATCTCGCTCTCTCCTTACTCTCACCCTCACTCTTCTCGCCCTATTTTGTACCTTTTGCCTTGTACCCCCGATCCGCTACATGCTCGCTCCTCTGCCTTCTGCTGTTTTGCATGCCGTTCTTCCTCTCGTCTATCTCCTCTTCCCGCCCTCTCTTTTTGCCTATGTCAGATCCACGTATTCCCGTGCTTCGAGCTCCTCCCAATCTCGTCCCTTTCCGGGCTCCCGTATCCCGATCCGTCGCCCTGTCGCCGTCGTCGCCTCGCCCTCCGTTCCCCTGTCATACGTCAAACCCCCCTTCCCGTTCGTGATCTCCCCCTCACTCTTTCCTGGTTCACCTGCCGTGGAAACCCCCACGATCTTTACGTCATCGTCGCTGTTAGACCTGCGCTGACGCGCTTCCTCTTGCCGCGGAGGTCGCTCCTGTTCATATATACCATGAGTGCGGTCATGTTCCCGTTCCATCTCCTCTATCGTTTGTTCCGTACCCGCGATGAATCCCACGCCCTCCGCTGTCCCTGTCGCTCTTGTGTTCCCGCTCCAGCCCCTGCAATCAACCCCTGTCGATCCGGATGCACATATGGCGAATGTGTTCCGCTTGTACCCGCTGTGTCTTGCCCAACACCCCACTTCCCGTATATCAAGGGTTGTGCCTGTTTGTCCATCCCCGGTCTAGGCGCCGCCGCATAATTACCCTGACTCCCTCGAAATCCTCCTCCCCGATACTCGTCCCGGTAGCCACCCCGCAGTCCTCTCCCGCTGTTGTTGTCGTTCCTCCGATACCCGTCCCGCATTCCTCCCGTCGCTCCCCCTCCGTGTTTTTGGGACGCATGTTGGCCGCACGGTGGTAGTAACCCTTATCCTTTCGCGTCCATCCCTTCGCCTTGACATTGGCCTCATTGAACTCCCTCAGTGCCGGGAGCTCCTCTGGCAGGAACATGTCCTCCAACCCTCCTAGCTGCCACATCCCGTGCCGTACCGCCTCTTTCAACTCCCATTATGCCTCGTCTCTGTGTTGCTGCCTGCAAGTGTCTAAATTGTCGTGCCACATATTCATCCCGTGGCTCACCTGGCAGTTTCCTTTGATTCCCAACCAGTGCATAGCGATAGCCGTGTAACATGAGTCCTTGTCCCAGTTCCTGGACCGCAGTGCCCGTCTGGTATACTTCGGGAAACCCTCGATCAGCTCCGAGTCCGGCGGGTACCGTGGCTGCCCCTTTAGCTCCGTGTTCGGCAGAGCCCTGTTATGGAACTCTGCTTCGAACTTCACCTTTTCCCTCCTCGAGGCGCCCGATCTGCATGAAACACTTGTGGTGGTCGCCGCTCCTGTCGTCGCTCCTGGTATCCTCCATCCCCATACCTCGAGCCCCGTGGTCTATACCCCCGTCATGCCTTGGCGCCCGATCTCCCCCCCCCTTGCGTGAACTGTCGCGGTCGTCCCCCCCCGAAAGCCTCCGCTGCCTCCATAGTTGAACCTTGCCTGTGGCCACTTCGCGGTCACCGCTGGCGATGTGATCACACGATCGATCAACGCCGGGTCTTCCTCATGTAATACCCAGCTGACCGGATTGTAGGTGGTGTTCAACCCCTGCCATCGGGTTTTGCCCTCCGGCGTGATATCCGCCAACGCTATCACCTGTGCCGCGATCTCCGGGACCACCGCTTTCGTCTCTTTATCCTTCCATATCCCCGCCAGAACCATTGGGTATATCTCCTTATTCTCGTGCAACAGACTGAGTCCCGCGACACTGGCAAAGATGTCCCGTAATGCTGTCCTCTTCGAAACCAGAGCCTGTGCCGCGTCCTTCAGCGCCTTTATCTCGTCCCCCTTGCCAAGAAGTTGGTTAAACTGGTACACGTCGGCGAACACAAAATGAGCGACATCGACCACCACCTTCTTGTTATTCGCCCCTCGCTCCCCGAACTCCTTCTTGAACCGCTCCTCCCATACATGCGTGTCAAGTAACCGCGTGTGTTCGTCTCCCGACCCCACCAAGTTCCCAACAAGTAGCACACTTGGTCCGCCGCGTCCCCACACAGTGCCGCTTTAGCCTCACTCCGCAAAGCCACACTGAACTTACGTAACTTGTTCATGTACTCATACTCGTGCTGTTTGCTCGCAACCATTTGCCTCTCTCCGTGTTCCTGCAACAGCTGTGTCCTACGGAGCTGTCCAGGGATCCTCTCCCGTTGTTCTTTTCCGTCGATCTTTGACTTGCTTGTGCCACGTCGCCTCCGCTTTTCCCCTTTTGCCCCTTCCTTTGACCTCGATCTGTATTCCGATTCCTCTGAATCCGAGCTCACCGCTCGCTCCGACTGCCTCCCCTTCTTCTTCTTTTTCTTCCGCTTTTCCGGGGACGCTGTTGCCGCTTCCGCTTCCGTCGCCGCCATCCGAATCCTGATCCACGTATACCAACCCCGCACACATCCATTCAGGATGGACAAAGTTCCACTCCCCCTATTTGTCCCAACTTCTTTTCCTCCTCCGATATCCCCATCCTTATTTCCCGTTTGCTCATCCGATGCCGTATTCTTCCTAAAGTAGTGACAGGAGGTACTATGTCTTGTGTCTGCCGCCGATCCCTCCTCCTTCTCTTCCTTCTCCTCTCCTCCTTCCTATCCTCCTCTTCCATCATTGCCCGTTCTTTGCCCCTCAGATACGCCTCCCACTCTACCATCGCCCTAACATAGGCCTCCTCTGCCTGTCCTAGATCCCTCGTCTCGTGAAAATGCATTGCCGTATTAGAAACCTCGTCCTGAACCCGCTCCCGTGTTATAATATATTCCTCTTCCCGCTTAGATACCCAAAACGACAACATGTCCCCTTCTCAGAGTCCTCCTTCTCCTCTGTCTCCTCACTTGTCGCCCCACCTTCTTCGTCTTCTTCCTCCAAAGCCTCCTTTGTTTCCTTACTCCCCTTCTCCATACCTAGCATAATAGGTACCCACGTGTGTCCCTTCATGCATTTATCTTCTCCTCTGTCTTTCGGGCTCTCGCCACCTCCGCCTCCTCATCCAATTATAAACCCAAACTGTCGAGTATCAACATATCCTGCTCGTATTGGGTCTTCAAGAACTTTTTACGCCACTGACGAGCCATGTCTTCCAAAGTTGCGAAACACTCCCACTCACTGTCCACCTCCGCCCTCAGTTCCGTCATACTCTCCGCACTTGCCTCCCTCCCGCTTCCAAAGCCACGATTTCCTTCCTCTTTTTCTCGTAACTCTTCCACCTCCGAACTACATTTTCATATATATCTATTGCAACCTGTATTTCCCCAGCTCCAAATATCTCCGCATCCGGGACCCCTTCCACGTCGGTAAATGCTTTTTCCCAATAACTCGCTTCCTCATCATCTTCCACTTCTTCAACCACTCTCCTCCGTCTCACCTCGGCCACTTTCCTCTCCCTTAGCGTACATAGTTTCTCGAACCCCTTCCACACCTCCACCCGTTGCTTGTGGTCCTTGGACCAGACCAGTGCTTGTCGTGATCCCGGCTTCCGAGTAGCGAGGTTTTCCGCCACCTTCGCCAAATCCTTCAGTCGATCACGAACCCCATACACATCCCTATCAATCCTGCACTCCCCCGCGCATCCCATAGTGTATCGTCGTTTATGTCCTCCTCCGATATACCCCTATTCTTGGCCTCCCGTATTGGTTCTGCCCCAGCCTCCACCTCTCGTTCTTCTCTCTCCCACCCTCGTCTTGTACGTTCGTAGCCATGAGCGTTTCACACCTAAAGTAGGGACAGGTGTGTATAGTCTTCCCCGTGGTTCCCTTATTCCCCTTTTCTAGCATTCTTGTTAGGCTTCTCTCCCATCGTAAGCTCCCATGCCTCTTCCATTTCCCGTTTCTCTTTTTCGACAGCCTCTCTGTCTTTCTTCAACTGAGCCCGTATCTCCCTCATGCCCTGATTCCAAATATATCGTTCTCGTCTCATCCCAGCCAATTGCATCATCGATATTTTTGAGGCTTCCGTTTCTTCCATTGCCCGGCGAGCCTTTGCAATCTCGTGGGGACATACGTCCTTCCTCTTCAGCCACTCAGTCAGCTGCTCCCATAACATTTCATATTCCTTAGCCGCGATGTCTACCTCCTTGTATATATCCTTCCCTATCTGTATTTCCCCCTTTTCCCACATCCCCTTTTCCCCCTCTTTGTTCTCCTCTTCCCATATTTCACGCCATTGATTCGTTTGCGCCTCTTCCGTCTCCTCCTTAAGCTTTTTTCCCTTTCCCGTCTTCTCATCCGCCATCGTTACCTAAAGTAGGGCAAAAAGGTCCCATCATCTGTCTACTTCAAGTTCCCCCCCAAATCTGCCCGTTCTAAAATCCCTATTCCCATGTCCCTTCAAGTTCCCCCAAATATCCCTCTACGTACCTCTACCCTGTGTCTGTGCTTCCCTTGAAAACACCGTATAGACCATTTCTTGGTCACAAGTAACGCGTTTAACCTTTCCTCCGGTGTGCCTTTCGAAAAAGGCGACAGCCTTAACGAAACAAGAGAAAAACTCGTTCTTATGGCGAAGATAATAGTCTATTTCAAAATTAGAAGCAAGACACTTAACGGTAAACTTATACTTCTTACCGTCCCACGATGTCGTATTCCACCAACCCTGAGTATCCATTGAGATGTCAATCCCAGGGTGGCGTTCAACGATATGGTGGTTGCTTCTGAAGTGCGGTGATCGCTTTATTTTATTGCGCAAGCAATACTCACACTTCGTGATACGTTCTCTCCAGCCTACACCCACTATTTGAACCCCCATGTAGTGAGCCATTCTTTCCATAGCTTTTACACCGCGATGTTTACACATGCGATGAAAAACTACGGCATGAATGCTCTCTTATGGTGGGGTCGAACAACTGTGTGGAGGGCTCTCTCCATCCCACATTTGGCATCATGTTCATAATCATGACGAACATCACATCATGCATCATCGATCATAGCATTACAACATGACAGCCCCTGTCCCCTACTCTCACCCTTCTCATTCTCTTCGTCACATCTCCAGCCACATACACATGGTGACTCGCCACAATACACATCAGTATATATAGGTAGGGATGTCTTCTGAGAAGGGAGAGTAGAGGGAAGTCAGAATGAGATGGTGGAGGATGATGAGGTATCATCCTCGACCTTCACGTTCTGCTTTCCCAACGGGACAGGGTCATACCGTTCGTTAGGATTGAGCGGGGTCATGCCGGGGGGGTCAAATACAGATAGGTTGTTAGGTAATGACCTCCCCCGCACAACGATCTGTTCCTCAATTATAGGGATAGGTTCTCTTAGGACAATAAACTGATTGTTCTGATGCACAACAGCTAGTCCTTTCTTAACCCATGCAGAAGTAGCAACCAACCCGTACCTCAGATGTGGGTTGTATGTAGTATGTGAGTCTGTCACACAAATCTCTTGCCCATGTGAACCTGGAGACATCCTCATCTCTACCTTACCTTTATACTCTGTTCGGATGCTTCCCTTTGCTATCCTAAACTTCTGAGGATCCAGCTTCATCCGGACAAAGGATTGTTTATGAGGATATTGTGACTCACTCGCACCACTGTCATCAACCCACACCATATCAGAAGTACTAGTCTCCTCTGACTCCCTCTCTTCACTCTCCATCATCATGACAGCACAATCAAATCTTTTTTCTTCAGATGGTAGAGGCTGTGCATGTGGTGGTTGTGACGAGGTATGTGATGATGAGGACGCTTGAGACAAACCAGATATGCTTAAGGCGGTTGTGGCTTGTTACCATCAAAGTTAGGTATATTCTTCATCCATTCAGAAATGAACGGGAATGAAGCCACAATACCTCGAGCAAATTGGTTTTTATGCTTAGTGGCGTATGTAATGATGCAATCCTCCAAAACAGTGAAGAGGTTACAGTAGAGTTCGTCGACCTCTCCATTTGCTTTGGTGATAAGTGACTCTCGGACTTGTAACCCCTCAGCCCCTTTTGCAAGGGCTTTGATAAATCGCTTGATCTCACTTACCTCAGGTATCTGATCGTCACTTGTCACCACCCTTACCCTACCCGTATCTTGCCAATGCCAAGGTAAGTCCTTCCATTCTTCCTCTTCCTCATCCGTCATCCTTCTTGCTAAGTTTGTAACAGACGACGATGACGCCGACGTTGCAGACTGAGTGGGGGAATGAGCGGCTGATGACGGAAGAAGAGGAGGAAGCAGGCATGGTAGTGGTAGACGCTGTTAGGGATGGAATGGGTTTTGCAACTTTTTGTTCTGTGGGTGGTTTGACCCAAACAACAGTCAGGCATTCATTAGGGGAGAGTAAGAACAAATTAGTGGGGGGTAGGAATCCCGACCTTAATTTGCTCCTATACACTTGCAAAATGGTTGCCCTTGTGTTTTCTTGCGTCATGTGTCTAGTACAAAAGTCAAACCCTTGTCCCAACTGGGTGGCCAACTTAACCCCTTCCCCATCCCCCCGCCGTGCAGCGGAAAGTTTCCATTCACACCGCTTTCCAGTACTCTCGGCAATGGCCTCGCATTGCTTGGAACTGCAAGTGTTGGGGATCAAGGGCTGAGCATGTAGGTTAAGTATTGGTCAGTCTACTTCCTTAATGACTAACGGGTGGGTACTAAGGAGAACTTTTTTGTAACCCGCTTTGAAACGTAGCAAACCCCAACCATCTCCAAGAGGATAGATTGCCCCTTGGGGGGTGGGGTCTGCTACCATTTCCAAGGAGGTCTTAAAATCGCTCTCATGTAACCATGGAATTCTGATGGAGTTTTTAGAAGCGTTAGTCATGAAGGTGGAAGTGGCAGTTTCTCCCTCTCTCACAGACCTTCCTTGTCGTGGTGCTTGCTCTCTTCCTCCAACAGCCCTCCAGCTCCTCCAGTTGCGCTAGCTGGCAGGTTCATAGGTGCAAAAATAGGCGAAAGTGGGGGGGGGGAGGTGATGTGTGTCTCTCTCTTCTCTCCCTCATTTTCTGCTTCTTTCTCCATCATGTTTATCGCGTACATATGGTTTATGTATCTCACCTGATCTATCTCTCCCCCTCATCGTCTGTGTCTTCGTCCTTGGCAACAAGAATCCTTTCAGTTGAAGCAGGGGGATCAGAGTCATCCTCCTCATCGTCCTCTGAGTTGGACTTTGAAGGAGACGAGTCTGATCCTCCTGCGTTCAGACTGATAGCTCTCTTCTTGCCCTTGACGAAGTCAGATGCTTTCAGCTTACGTCTCTCCTTTGTCTTCTTTCATGTGTTTCTCTCTCTGTCTGTGCTTGCCTCACGTTGCTAAACCTTAGCACTCCTAACGTTCTTGCTGCTCTTCCTTCTCTCTGTCCCTCGAGCTAATGCAACCGTCCGAGCTGCTTGCAACCTTAAAGGACAGTCGTTGGGACCATGTCCGTCCCTTGGACAGTCCCATAATTGGCAACGCACTACTTGCAAAAAATCATCCCAATCTGGCCTCTGTTGGGGCAACAAAGACAACCATACATTCTCATAATAGCGAGCAAAGGGAGGTAGATGTTTGAGTTTGTTTATGATCATGTCTGCCTTCATAGGGACGGGGATGGGGGCTCCCATCCGTTTCTCCTGCTTCTCGATGATGTTGAGGTATCCTGCTAACCATGTGCTCACGTCTTTCACCTTCTTGGGGTAAGAGTGGTAGATGGTTTGCTGGTCCTCTTGGAACTTGATTAATTCAAGCCCACCGTAATGTTTTTGCAGAGCAAGGAAGCATGCTACTCCATCCGTTCCTCCCTGTTGCATCACAGCCATAACCTTACGGTCATGGGCGCATGGCTGCAAAAGGTAAGCAAATAGGATTCTTTTGAGGGACTCTCTATTTTGCTTGTCAACTGCTCTATAATGCCTAGCAGCTCGCTGAGAACTAAACAAGGCAGTCGGTTTACTTCCGAATGTCATCATTGGTACTTTGCTTTTCTGCTCGGTAGGTATGATGACATTCTCGGGGTCATCCGATTTATCTGGTTTAGGTTCAGCTTTCACTGACGTTCTTGTTTCCTCCTTAGTCCCCTCTTTGTCGCCCTCTTCTTCCTTTGGGGAAAGTAGAGGTGATTCAATGGGGGAGTCAGGAGGAGCTAAAACGTTAGGAGCTTTCAGGGCTTTGACGAATGGATGGTCCTCACATCCAGTGATGACTGATAGGACAATAGGATTGGTTGCTCCAATTACTGCAAGCAGCGTATAGAGCCAGTCCGGTTTGTCATCGTGGAGTTTGGGAGGCTCCATTCTGAACTTAGCTAGATCAAACATGGGGTTAGCCATGTTGGTCTAGTATGCAAAGGGAGGAAGATAGGAGAAATGCTAGAATATTAATAGATCACTAATCTGGGGTGAGTGAGGGTGAATAGATAGGGGAAAATATGAATGTGTGGTCCTGGTACCTATCGTATCTAGTCTGACCACAGGTGTGGATTGCAAAGACTGCCTACAGCACGTCTTATGTTATGATGATTGACTGCCTTCCGCACGTCCGGACCACGTACACTTTTGCGTGACTGCCTGGTGCCAGCTAACAAAAATGTGTGTGTGTGTGTGATTAAAGCTCTGTATCAGAGTTCGCACAACAAGGCTAGATAACATGTTTGACTAATATAACTTAATATAATGATCCGGAACTCACAGCTCACCGCGTCTGCAGTCACGTTGAACAAAGCTTTAATAACGCGCCAAACCAACAGAAGGCGCGCAGATCGACATGACTGCCAGTGGCAGGATATAAGTAATGGCTCTACCGACACCGTTACTCTTATACGGCCGGCACTTGTAACTATTAATATTGATTATTAGTTCTAGTAGTAATAACAAACAGTACGGAAACCCTGCCAAAAACAAGCGTAAGCGCACCGGTTGACACTATTAAACTCTGTGACTTGGTGCCGGGGGCATCACACAAAAAATGACTAAGTCTCGGGGGGGGGGGGGGGGGGGGGGTAAGGACACTGACAGAGCGGTAATTGAAAAAATATTATTAATAATATTAATAATTGTATTAAATTTTTATTGATTTCAATATATAAAATGTAATGAAAGATTTAATATTAATTTTAATAAAAAATTTTATATATATTATTTTTTATTGACTTTGAAAGTAATTTGAAATAGATGCCGGCCGGCATCATGAGTCCGACCCAGTAGCAGGCGCATAGACAGTGCTAACCAAAACAAAAAATTTCATGAAATATGAATTTCTAATATTAATACAAAACCGAAATTCTAAAAAAAAAAAAAAAGATCTTTATTTTTTCTCTTGAATGTTAGTATTAGAAATACATTTGTTATTGACATAGTGTATATACTGCAGTAAAAAAAAAAAAAAAAAAAAAAAAAAAAAAAAAAAAGGGGGGGGGGGGAAGTTGAAGGGAAAGAGTTTACATTTACAAGAATTGCTAGAGACTCAGCTGTGACGTGCCGTATGGGGATATATATATCGTATTTCTGCTTCGATCCGTGTGTCGATGCGCTGTGTGGCATGACTACATGGACATACAAGTTGCAGAAAGAAATCAGACGCTATATGACGGAAAATAATATTTCCGTCATAAAATCGGGAGGGGGTACTGTAGGCATCACCCCCCGGATAGCCGGTAAAAAGTACGCTTTTTCCAGTATCGTTTGTCCGGATTGGACCTAATGCCATTTCATTCCTGGTCTGTTGCCGTTTTCTTTTTCGGCTTTACTGAGCTAATACAACGAGACATCATTCTCATCTTTTGAGGATTGTGGTTGTATTACAGACTTTTTATACGAGCTATCATTGGGGGCTTTACAAACCATTTTTTTAAAGCTCATCATAAAAGCTTTAAAATGATATGTTTGGCATTTTCACATCCCAAATATTGATTGATAACAATGAGCTCAAAGTCAGAAAGTTTCGCAACTTGAACTTGGTCAGTAATATTAAAACCACAAATTGTCGACCAAAATATGTGTCTGTGCAGCGTAAAAAGACACGCTTTTTAGAATATCAAGTCAGCAAATTATGCTGAACAATGTGTCTAGCTGATGTTTCTCTGGCGCTGGCTGTCCTACCGGGCGTGCGACTGCCTTCGCGTACCTTCTTTCCGAGACAAGGAGCGAGGAGGGATAGGGGTGAACGATTGTAGTGGCGAGACCATGAAGACAGCAAGTGCCAAGAAGCAAACCAGCTACATACAGAACGCAGCATAATTCTGCTGATTTGACATCAGATTTCAAGAAGCACTTCCTCCCTTCCCATCAGCCACCAAATGCGCTTCCAATTCGCAGCGACTGCCAGTCAAGGGTGCGGGCGGCGGCGCGGGTTCGGGCATGTCTTTGGCTGCCTTGATGGCTGCCAGGATGTCCTCGGGGAAGGAGAACTGTTCGATAGTCATACGCCCCACATGCAACACCGCAGCCTGCAAGAGCGTGAGGCACATGGCCATCTCCCCGTAGGTCTTCTGCTCGCTGTTGACGAACCTCTCCAGGTGACCAATGCTGCACGCACAGAACAGAACTACTCAACAGAGCAAGGGAGAGAAGGTATGAAGAAGTGAAGAGAAATGAACCTACAAATCAGAAATACTGCCGAACAGGGAGAGGAGGTAGGATTTAAACCTAGTGTGTATGATAGGCACGAAGGAGTGGATCACCACCCAACAGACTATCGGGAAGAGTTCATCGGCGCTAGAACAGCACGCACGCACGCACACAATCACCACGTGTACTGCATTTGCTCCCATGCGCATGACATGCATGCAGTGCGACTTCAGCAGCGCTTATGTCTTTTCTTTGCAAGAACAAACGCAGCAAGCCTCATGCTCGCCATCATACCTGATGTTGGGTGCTCTTCTGCCTGTTTTGGGGTGGTGCTGCATGGGCGCGCTGCGTTGCCTGTGCAGCTTGGGGCGAGGTGGCGGGTGTCTGCCGTTGTGCCTGGGCCGGGTCAGCGGGGTGGTCTCCTGCTCGCTAGACTGGCTGTTAGGGGGCATTGCCTTGGGCTTGGCCGACGAGCTGAGTTGCAGATTCGGCAGTTTCGCAGCGAAGTGTTGCGCTTTGGATGCTGCCGTGGCGCTATCTTCCGGCGAGCTGAGTTGGCCCGCCTGCGCGTGCTCCTTGTCCGCTACACTAGCGAGCGGCTCCATGGGAGCTGACCAGGTGACCGCCGCTGCGGGTGAAGACAGGAGGGACGGTACCGGGGCAGACTCTGGAGAGGCAATCGAGAACGGAGAAGGAGTTGAGTTGAGAGGGGACGAGGCGGTGGAAGAGGGAGAGTCAGCAGAGCCTGCAGGCGGAGAGACAGGAGGAGCAGAGTTTCGCCTGGTAATGGTGGACTCTCTTCTCTTCTTCTTCTCCGCAGCCCTCTTGTCCAGGTATTCCAGAGCGTATTCCACCGCCTGCAGCCGCAAGATTCCCTCCTTTAAATACATTTGATGGCCTTGCTTGCACTCTCAGTCTCATATCCGCCTCTGCTTCTACAATTGGTTACGTGCTTCTCACCTCCAGTCCTCGCCTTTTCTGAATCGCTCTATCTAGGAGTTCAATTGCGCTGTTGTTGTTACCCACCTGTCTATCTATCTATCCTCCAGTCCTCGCCTTTTCTGAATCGCTCTATCTAGGAGTTCAATGGCGCTGTTGTTGCTACCCACCTGTCTATCTATCTATCTATCTATCTATCTATCTATCTATCTATCTATCTATCTACCTACCTACCTACCTACCTACCTATCTACCTATCTACCTATCTACCTATCTAATTACATTACATTACATTACATGTATGTACGTAATGTATGTATGTATGTATATGGATGTATGTATATGGATGTATGTATATGGATGTATGTATGTATATGTATGTATGCATGTATGCAAGTATGTATGTAATACATACATACATACATAACATAACGTAACGTCACGTAACGTAACATAACGTAACGTAACGTAACGTAACGTAACGTAATACATACATACATACATAACATAACATAACATAACATAACGTAACGTAACGTAACGCGTAACGTTACGTAACGTAACGTTACGTAACGTTACGTAACGTTAGATTACGTTACGTTACGTAACGTTAGATTACGTTAGATTACGTTAGATTGCGTTACGTTACGTTAGATTACGTTAGATTACGTTAGATTGCGTTAGATCACGTTAGATTACGTTAGATTGCGTTAGATTGCGTTAGATTGCGTTAGATTGCGTTAGATTACGTTAGATTACGTTAGATTACATTAGATTACATTAGATTACACTAGATTACACTAGATTACACTAGATTACATTAGATTACATTAGATTACATTAGATTACATTACGTTACGTTACATTACATTACGTTAGGTTACGTTAGGTTACGTTACGTTACGTTGCATTGCATTGCATTGCATTGCATTGTATTGCATTACATCACATCACATCACATCACATCACATTACATCACATTACATTACATTACATTACATTACACTACACTACATTACATTACATTACATACATACATACATACATACATACATAAATACATACATTACGTACATTACATGCATACATATATACATACGTACATACATAAATACATACATACATACATACATACAAACATACATACATACATGCATACATGCATACATACATACATACATACATATTATATATATATACATATATATATATATACAAATAAATAAATAAATAAATAAATAAATAAATAAATAAGTAAATAAATAAATAAATATATAAACAAATAAATAAATAAATAAATACATAAATAAATAAATAAATAAATAAATAAACACATAAATAAATAAATAAATAAATAAATAAATAAATAAATAAATAAATAAATAAATATACATATATAAAAGAGGTTTCTCAACAGTGATGTCCGGATTTGGATTCTCTTTCTCTCTGGGAAGAAGGCCGAGATAGCTGGTTTTTTTTCACGTGCAGAAACTACAGGCGTGCTGAGTTAGTGTGATCAATCATGTACGCATGGACCTTGCTGGAACCCCGTCGAAAGAAGGCGAAAGGAGAGGGGGAAAAATAGAAAATTTTCTTATTTTGTTGTGGGGCGTCCGCAAATGGGATGTCCCTCATTTTGGTCGTCCTTACCGACGGGATGTCCCAGACGGACCTGAGTTGCAATGTCCTAGTATGCCCCAAAGACGTTCCACAGCATGCAGCATCCCCGAGCCTCAAGCTCTTGTCCGATAAATCTAATAATGAACATTTTAAAAACGAAACAAATGTGTTTGAATTTTTTGACCAACCACTTTTCGATTCTTATTTTCTATCAAGAAGAAGTCTGAGATAGCTGGTTTTATTCCATAGGCACAAAGTGCAGGAGACGTGTGATAGTGCGACATACCTAAATGCACGGCCCCTTGAAAGACATTTTGGAAAAAAGAAAGAAAACGGGGCAATCTACTGAAATTTTTTTGGCACATACTTAAGATGGATGTACCCCCAAACATCTATGTCGCCTGAGCAAGAATGTTCCCGGGTGTCTCCAAGGAGGGATGTTCCGAGGTGAGCCTGCGTTGTTTAGCGGGCCATCGCACCCCAAGACCCCAAGCCCTTTCCAGCTTTGAAATCTAAGTTTTACAAAGTCCAGAAGTGACCTACCCCAAAACGGCCCCTTGCCTGACAGTTTGATCTTTCTGTCCCAACCATCTGCCATGGGCTATATAGACGATAAAGCGCATGCAGAATCTCTGACTTGCATAGAGACTGAAAGAGTATGGTAAAGACTGAGCTCAGCGTTTCTGGACAAGAACGCGGGAAAACAAAAGGACATCGATTCTGGTGCTTTCTTAGTGAGAAAAAATGCTAACTTCTTTTGGTCATTTACCTCGCGAACAAGGAAGATCAGGACCATAGTAGATCGCAGTAGAGAGCTTATGGATAGATATCCATCCTTATTCGTATCCTGGCCTGCGTCCACTTCGGACAGAAATCAAGGAATGAGAGGTTGAGGTACCAGAAGTTATCCTGATTTTCCCAAATTTTATAACTTTCTGTCAATCTCGATGTAGAAGGTAAACCGTAGCAACTGTACAATGGTATGTTACCACAAGAGGCCTGCAGGGTATGCACATGAAATGAAACTATTTATCTCGGCCTTCTTCCCAGAGAGAAAAAATATCAAGTCCGGACATAACTTTTGAGACACCTCTTTTATATATATATATATATATATAATATGTATGTATGTATGTGCGTGTGTGTGTATGTGCAGAGAGGACAGGAAGTTCGCTGACCTGCTCGTGAAGCAGGCGGATGGTGAGCAGCACCTGCTGGAAAATGTCAGTCGGCACCACCATCCTAAGCAGGGCGGCACGCCATGCACTGTGTCTCCAC
>WBZZ01007033.1:55000-57500 GCA_019918135.1 Paulinella micropora | reverse complement strand
ATGCACAGAGGAGGAGGTATCACCACCGACAACAATCGCATCGTCTGAGTCAGAAGTTGAGTTGAAGGAAGGCGCGGAGGCCAAAGGCGCAACACCCTCTACAATAGTGGTGCTGCGAAAGCGAGCGACAAAAGTGCTCAGGCGCTCGCGGGCGGGAGGTGAAGAAGGACTGGGGTTGGTCGGGTCAGAGCTACACTGATTCAGTTGGCGCTTCGCGCCTGAATCCTTAGACGTCAACGTTGATGCATTCAGGGGAGACGCAGGAGCTACAGCTACCTTGTTATTTTTTGAAAGTGTGAAGCGGCTTGGAGGTGCTGAAATTCGCTGATTGGGTGGATCTTTGGTACTGGAACTCTCCTTGGCGTTCGTGGGTATGGTAATGGAGGAGGGACGGGACAAAGAGGCGAAAACGGATTGGGCTCGACGCTTCATAGGGCTCGTTGACGTTTGATTGGTAGTGGAATTGCTGGTGGTGGCAGCCATTGTATCTTCACTCTTGGTGTCGCTGCTGCCTTGTTCAGTGCTCTTTGAAATAGTGGCCATGTCTGACAAAGATGGCATACTTGCCAAAAAAGAGTTTGACATACTTGCCGCCTCCGAGGCAGAAAGCAACTCCTCAGCATCAGACAGCTCCAATCCTTGTAGTTTAGGAGAGGAAGAAGAAGATATGGAAGATGAAAGTTTCACCATGCGCAGAACTGTCACCTCTGGTTTTTCACCAGTCTTTGTTCCCTCGTCACTGCTTGTCTCCTCACTACCCCTAGGTATTACGCCTTCCAACAAAGTATCCTGCAGTGCTTGCAGTTCTGACTGTGTATCGTCGTCTACTGTTGTGAGTTGCTTGGAGGATGGAGGAGCAACGCGCAAAGAGCCATTTTTCCAGGCCTGCCATGTCTCTGCCCATAAAGTTGTGCGGCGGGGGCGCGGCGACGCAGCTTTCGTGGTTAATGATTCAACATTTCCCCCTTGTTTGCTAGTATCTATCTCTCCCATCTCCTCCTCCATCTCTTGAAACCATACGAGCGCAGGCGTATTTCCGGTGCTGGATCCTGGCGTCAAATCGCCCTCTCCGCCTTCCTCATCTTCGACTTCTTCTTCCATCACCTCCTCGTCTTCAGCAGTCTCAGCCGCTGATGCAGCTATCCCCTCAAGCTCTTCCTCATCTGTTCCTGCGGCTTCTTCCTTCTCAGACCGAGGCATTGCTTTCCGAACTCCTAGACCGGAATGTGTGGGGACTAAAATGGTGATTTTCTCTCCGTCATCTTTCTTGTTGGGATCCAAGTCTTCTCCAGGTCTATGCTCTTCAGCCATGACCCTACGTAGAGATAATTACGTGTACATAAAGCACTCGATAATCAACTGTCGCTAATATGAAGGATCTATTGTCACGAACATGTGCTTGTCTTGCAAAAGATGTGTGAGAGCCAAGAAAAGTTAAGCCAATCAAACTGTTTTGAGTGTCAATCCATCAAGAGGATGTTTCGATGGCGTCACGTTTCCCTTTTTTAGTTCTCTGCTTGTAATAACCCGGCAACTGCTTGTTTGGATCTTAGTTTGTGCTTGAAAGATGTAGTTGTGTCGTATATGAGGGAATATGCAAGGAGGGTCACTTAGACGTGTTGATGGGAAAAAAATTATTTCAAGGAATTTATGCTTTAGGACTGACAGAATCTCTATCTTAGCAGGCTACTAGACAGCATCCCTAGCAGGCTACTATAGGCTGAGGTAACACGGCCGGAGTTTTTTTTTTTTTTTTTTTTTTTTTTTTCCTTTTTTAGATGACTTGAACGATTTCGCTTTCAAGTAACCTGGGACCGACCCTCTAGGCGTGCAGTGTGTACAGTACTGTGTACGGCAGCCATTCATCTCCCGGGAGAAGTGGTACGGAGGGACCTATAGGCGCACTGGCCGTGTTTTCAAGATCAATATGCCAGGAAACAATATATTGCAGTGCAAAGCCACGACGAAAAGAGGAAAGAGATGCCAGAAGAAAGCGAAGGAAAATGGTTACTGCTCCATACCGCGCCATGCCATGCTTGCAGGTATTCGCTCGTCAGAATAACATCACGCCTTCCAAAAAAAAATATATTGTTTCGCGTATTCTTTTAGTGCTCCTTTTGCTGCTGTGGGTGTTGTTATTGCACCGATGAACACGTGGAAAACAATGAGAATGTGTGCTTGATCCTCAGCACGCCTAAATATATGCATCTATATGTGCATAAATCCATGTATACAAGATCTTATACATTCATGCGTGCATGTGAAAATGCATGCATCCGTGCCTTCTGTATGTTTTGACATAGAAACACTTCTATGCAGTAGTCTGTCAAGTACTGCACGTACATAAGAGTTATGTGAGAAAGTATTACATTTCATTTAAAAACAGTGTTTTGCATGTATGTATGTATGTATGTATGCATGTATGTATGTATGTATGTATGTAATGTATGTATGTACGTATGTATGTACGTATGTATGTAAGTATGTATGTATGTATGTA